>VMDO01026165.1:0-27103 GCA_007922755.1 Pedetes capensis | reverse complement strand
ATTTCTATATTGAGAGCATAGATATCTATATTTCTCTAAGCTGTGTCCTGAGCCTTGAGAATTAACTATCATAGTAAATAAAATTTTAACACATTATAATTTACAGCCACTTAGATGCTAAGACATAAAATCAAAAAACGAATTATAATTTATAAATATGTGTCTCCTAAAACATGAAGAGAAAGGTATTGTTATGTGTGCATCAGTGTTTAAATTTCTCTTCTGTATATGTTCCTCTAATGATCTTATTCAGAGTTGAGGCATATAATACATAGACAAAATATACGGTATCCTTGAAGGCTTTTTTGCACTGTGAATATTGGACAGGGTGAATTTAGCCTTGAGAGTATGTACTCAAGATGAAATCTATAGAGAATAAAAAAGATTGCATAATCTGGAAATATTTCTAGATCAACACCCCTCAAAGTAATTGGGAGAGGAAAGTTCTTGCCAGACAGATTTAAAATACTTCATATCATAGGCCATTAAGGACAGGATCTAGCAGGCTGTCAAGCTTCTCTCCAATTATGAAATCCTACAAAATTCCCTTTCTATTACTCTTTTCTAAATAATTGTACAAGTATACTTCTATCATTATGCTATTCTCGAGAAAATTCTTATAATTTATTAAATATTGACTTAATTGGTTATATAGTGTAGCATAGGGAAGAAGAACTTGGCATCCCACTCCCAAAGCAATCCCCAAACAATCAGCCATTGAAAACACTATGAGGGTTGTTATGAGTTGGATCCAACTCGATGGTACCGACCAGCCAACCAAATAGTGGATCATGGTTATCTGATAAACATGTTAATTTTTTTCTAACTGATTCAATCATCACAAATATTTTATGAAATTTTGAGATGACATATTAACTATACTTCAGAGTCAAATATAAAAATGTCAAGTCATTTTTTCTAAATATTTATTGTCATTATTGTTAGGTGTTATGAAATTGGATTCACCTCATAGTGACCCTATGTTCAACAGAACTAAAAACTCCCTGATTCTATGCCAGGCACTTGATTATACTTCTGTTTAAGCTCATTGCTGTAGACCCTGTGTCAGCCCATCTATTTGAGGGTTTTTCCTTCTTTCTCACTGACCTGCCACTTCTCAAACATGATGTCCTTCTCCAGGAGTGGTCTCTCCTAAAGATATGTCCAAAATACATAAAGATGCAGTCTAGCCATCCTTGCTTCCAAAGAGCACTCTGGTTGTACTTCTTCTAGGACAGATCTGTTTGTCCTATTGGCAGTCCATGATATATTCAATATTCATCTCCAGCACCATAATTCAAAAGCATCAATTCTTCTCCTGTCTCCCTTATTAATTGTCCAGCTTTCACAACCATATGATGTGACTGAAAATAAAATGACATGAGTCAGGAGTAGCTTGAGTGATCCCTAATTTATTTTTTATGTCAGCATGTTTTAGTTGTTAGGTGCATGGAATTGGGTTTGACTCATAGTGACCCTCATAGAGTTTTCAATGGTTAATTGTTTGGGGATTGCTTCAGGAGTGCATTGCCACATCCTTTTCCTGTTTTTGTGGTGCTGGGGATTGAATCAAGGGCCTCAGAGAGAGCAAAGTGGCATTTTGGCATCTGAGCTAAACCCTAACCTCTTAAATATCACATCTAAATATTATTTTATCAAGCCTCATTGCACAGTATGAAAATAAAGGTATCAACTGAGTTAGGCTTAGAGTTTTCATGTGGTTTTCTTTCAAAGAGGGGGGAAAATGAGTTCAGAATTTGACCAACATCTTTTGAACAGATATTTATTGAGTGATTGCTTTGTGCTAAGTATGCTTCTGGCTGCAGGCATGACTACATAATCTGTGGGGCCTGATATGAAAAGAAAGTTTTAGGGAACTTTGCTCAAAATTTAATAATTTCAAGATGGAGAGAACAGAGCATTAAACCAAGCCCTTCCAATTGTGCAGCCCTGTGTGACTGTACAAGTCACATGCCCATTAAGTTAGTCCAGGTGCTGAAAATATGGAGCTCCTAGGGGTGAATATGACATTTCAACTTCAGGTCAAAATGAGCAAGGGCATAATGGCATGTATCATACTGCCCCTCACCTTGAAGTTAACTTGAATGATTGCTTTTATTTTGGGAAGTCAGGAAAGACTTATGAAAGAATTAGTATCTGAAAGATATGCTGGCTTTATTCTGATAAAAATGGGGAAATGAAATTATTCTAGACAAAGGCATATATAACTGAACATTAGCTAGGGGAACAGGAAAGAGCAGCACGTGCTGGATAAAGTGTGTAGATTGTGTTCATGTAGAATAGACAGGAGAGATAAAGATAAAATTATAGGTTAGGATCAAAACAAGGAATGACATGAATGCTAGTATAGTGAGTTTGAATTTCACCTTATAAGCCAATGGAAGCCTTTGAGTAATCGGATCACAAGCAGGCTGCATGGTGAAATGAGAGTAAAAGATGAGAAAAGATATGAGGGTCCAATGTCTAGCTAGTCAGCCAGTTACTGTAGGTAGTGGGGCCTGGATTAGAGACACAACAACAGAAAGGAGAAACAGAACTGGATATGAAAGTCATTGAAAATGAAGTATTGACGGACATGAGCGGCAGTGGAGAAGGATTATTTAAATGATCCTGACACTCAAGCAACTCAGCCAAAAAGAAGAAAAAGCAAGGTCCTAGGACAATTCAGAAATCATTCGTGAAAAACTGAATGATGGATCTATTCATAAACTTAGAACTAGGAAGTGTGCAATGCAGTGGGAAGAGATTATTTGTCCATCAACCAAAGGAGATTGATTTTTTAAAATAGAATAATAATGATGTTTGAGAGCATAGAGGGTTCCATCTAGTTAGGCAAAAGTTAGGAAAATTTTTTTTTTCAATCTGTTTCTTGGGCAGGATAGTCAAGGGCCACATTTGTCTTCAGAAAATGAGTGAATCATTTTTTCTATGCTAAGTGTTACATGAAACCAAGTGTATTAAGTCATCTTTCTTCTTGAATCTCTGAATCTGCCATATTCTTCAAATCAACAATTGTGTATAGATCACCTGTTAAGTACTAGGCACAATAGAAAATACTGGGAAATGAAATATGAACAAGTAAACATGCCTTAAGCTTGCCCATAGATATCCAAGATAGGAAAAGGGGCAGGAAATGCTCCTCATACTGAGAGCAGTGAGAGGCACTAAGAAAAATGAGAAAAAAAAATGAATATGAGTCAACGAATCAGTCTTTCATAACAGTGATCCTTACGCTGAATTATAAGGAATGATTTTGCAGTTTGGAATGTATATTTAACTGCATACATTAAAATATTATGGAATTTGTAGCAAGCTATGTTTTTTTTACAATTCTTTTCAAGACAAAATTCTTGAGTAATAAAATATGTTCAAATGATTTTTTTAAAGTAGACAAAAGCAATGTTTCAAAATTAAGAATATGCTAAATATAAAAAATACTATTTACAGAGTTTTTGTGATATTTCTATTTCTATCCATTTAAATATACCTTTCTAATAAAAAACATTTGTTCTATGCACTTATAACATGCTCGGACACTGCATAATTGAGCTATATGTATTTTGGGACAAATATTGGGAGATGCTATGTTCAATACCAGTGTCCATGCTATTTAAACAATGGAAGTATCAGGTAAGTAACAACATTTGGACAGCAAGTCAATATGACTGTGAAAGGTCTCCAATAATGAACAAATTCAGACCAATACACATTTGAGTATTTGGCCTTCTTATTGACAAAGGTTGCTTTCAATCACACTCTATCTATTACCATATCAGTCATCACTCTAAATGAATACAATGTTATCATTGACAAAGACATCACTTAAGCTGAGAAAGTAAAGATTCTAAATAACAAAATAAGAAAGCTAGGTTGTTCTCTATAGGAAAATGAAAAATATGCCTTAAGAATCTCTTCACAGGATGATAAAGACACTGGGGAACAATATGGGGAAAAAAATGTTTACTGGCTCACAAGGACCTTGAAATAGATAATAATTAATATCACATTGGTGTTTATTAGTTAACACAATTGAGTACTCTCCTTGGTAAACAAATTAAGATATGAAATTGAACTGATAAAAATGATTTACACGCAGGATTAAAATATTGGCAGCTTTATAGAGTGAAATGTCACTATTTTGCTGTACCTTCAAGTTTTACATTTCCTCCTTTGAATCCTTGTCAGCTTTCATGAACGGGGAGAGTTTAATCAATGCTTGAGGTAGTAATAGCATACCATTTAATATTTCTCTTGCTAAAAGTTAAAAAGGTATTTAGTATGTATCATAAAGTAAAATGGCACACATATATGTCCTAATTACCATAGTACACATAAAATTGTGTTCCATGGTAAAAAAAAATCACGAATTTAAAAGAATCTCATATTTTCCCTAAATAAACTATTTTATGATTATTGGTTTCACCTAAATAAACTATTTTATGATTATTGGTTTCGCCTTAAAAGATCAGGAAATTCAAACTCTTCAAGCTATTGTACTTGAAACCAATTTTAAAAATATTTTCTGACGCAAAGCACTTGTGAATGAGGGGTGTGTGTGTGTGTGTGTGTGTGTATGTGTGTGTGTGTGTATGCTTGTTTTCCTGTTTATCAAACATTTGGATTTACTTTGTAATTTTGTTCTATTGTAAAGCATTGCATTAAGATTCACAGTGACTCGGATAAAAGGAAGAAAGGATATTGTTTTGGCATAAAGAACATGAGATATTTATTTAGTTTAGGTTGTTAAGATACCTGCTCCCCACCTCCCCAACCAAATTCTAGGTATTCAGGAAAGAAAAGGAGAAAGATGGCATGAAATGACAAAGTAAATCATGAGTGAGATTTCAAGCAGATTCAGCTGAACAGAAGGACCCTTTGGAATAGTATGACACATTTGGCCATTAAGGAATATCATACAAATGAGTGTGAGAAATGGCTGGACAATTTTATGTTAGGGGTAGGAAGGGTGTGCAGAATGAGGATGCACAAAGGTCAAAAGAAGGGAAATAGGAGTAAAGAGGCTTATAGTAATCTACCTTTATTAGGCCAATGATTACTACTCACATAGAAACTGCTTCTCAGGTCTATAAAATATCTGCACTTTTAAGTAAAAAGGAAATACCTTCATTACTTATGAAGGTTTTAAATGATCAGGGTAGATGTCCTCTTCAAAGGTTTTGAGGAAACATTTTAAACAGAAAACTAAACTCCTTTTGTTTTCCATATACTTTCTATAGATTAACTTTATTTTGATTCTGTAAACATAAAATTTAAAGCCTGAACTTTGAAACTTTTGCATAATAAGGAAAAATACAAGTTGATATGCAAGTTTATTCAAATAAATTTTTAATATATATACATATAAGAAAGAAACGCCTGCAGCCATAGCCCTGTGGCATCAGATCCCGTCAGGTCTTGGAAGCTAAGCAGGGTCGGGTCTGGTTAGTACCTGGATGGGAGACCGCCTGGGAACACCAGAAGCTGTAGGCTTGGGAGAAGGACCTGGCAACCCCCTCCCCAAAATCAATCTGCCATTGAAACCCCTATGCATAGCAGAGAAGCACTGACAATAGTGTTTCCCCTGTTGTACAGAGGGTCGCTATGAGTCGGATACCGACTCAAAGGCACCTAACAACAACAACAAGAAAGAAACAGGGAAAAAGAGAATCATTATCAAGTACATATTATATTTGTAGCCTTTGTGATTTGGTTTTTTGTTTGTTTGAGTTTTTTAGTTTTTTATTAAGTATTTTGATTATACATATTAATGGGCTGCAGAATTATAATTCATTTTATATATACATGTGTGATTATCAAATCAGGATTAACATTTCCATCTCAAACATTATACAAAAAAATGATTACATGTAGAGATAATTGGACAAGTTTATGAAGTATAATGAGATTCATTATGGGATTTTCATAGAATTTCAACAGTATTTTGCACTAGTTCTCCTTCTTTCTACCTCTATGTGTTGCTTGTCCTCCTCCTTCCAATTTTTTGATCTTCTCCTATTCATGCCCTCCTAGCTCATGATAGGTCTCCTCGTATTTTCTAATCTTAGATATATTCTGTTGTATACGTATAAATTGTTGTTGTTGTTGTTAGGTGCCGTCGCGTCGGTATCCGACTCATAGCGACCCTCATAGGGTTTTCAATGGCAGACTGTTTCGGGATTGCCTTGGGAGTAGATTGCCAGGTCCTTCTCCCATTTCTGCGGTGCTGGGAATTAAACTCGGGACCTCAGAGACTGCAGCGTAGCGCCCTACCAACTGAGCTAAGTCCCACCCATACATATAAATATATATGCATATATACATTGTTTTTCTTTAAGATATATCTAATATGCAGTATTTCTTTTTGGATCTGAGTTATTTCACTTAAAATGATAATTTCCAATTCCATCCATTTTGCAGCAAATTACATAATTTCATTCTTCTTTCTTGCTGAATAATATTCCATTGCATATATATATATACCACATCTTCAATCCAAGTATCTCTTGATGGGCATCTAGGCTGATTCCATACCTTCTCAATTATGAAAAGAGTTGAAAAAATGTGGAAATACAGGTGTCCTTGTGGTAGAAGACTTGTCTTCCATTGGGTATATACCTACGAGAGGTACCACTAGATCATATGGTAGTCCTATTTTTAGTTTTCTGAGGAGTCTCCATACCGAGTTCCATAATAGCTATATTAATTTACAGTCCCACCAGCAATGTAAAAGTCTTCCTTTTCCCCACATCCTTGCTAGCATTTGTGTTGTTTATTTTGTTGATGTTAGACATTCTGACTGAAGTGAGAAGGAATTTCAATGTAGTTTTCATTTGCATTTCCCTGATGGCTAATAATATTTTCATACGTTTATTGGCCATTTGTATTTCTTCATTTCAGAACTGTCTATTTCCACTGCCCACTTATTATTGGATAATTTACTACTTTGCTATTTAATTTCTTGAGTTCTTCATATATCCTAGATATTAATCCTTTGCCAGATGTATAGAAAGCAAAGATTTCTCCCATTCCTTGGGACCTCCCTTTACGTTATTATTTGCTTTGCTATGCAAAAGCTTTTTAATTTTGTGTAATCCTGTGCGTCTGTACTTGCTGATATTTCTTGGGCTATTGGAATCTTGTCAGAAAGAATTTGCCTATGTGTTTGAGTGTGTTCTCTACATTAGCTTTTACTACTTTCAGAATTTCTGTTTGTACATTCAAATTCATTATACATTTGTTGTTCTTGTTAGGTGCTGCCAAGTGAGTGTCCTACTGATAGCGACCCTATGCTAGGGCAAAACACCATTGTTAGTGTTTCTCAGCTTTTCATAGGATTTTCAAGGGTTGATTGTTTTTTTTGAGAATTGGTTGCTCAGCCCTTCTCTCAAGCCTATAGTACCTAGTGTTCCCAGGTGGTCTCCCATCCAAGTACTAATCAGGCCCGACCTTGTTTAGCTTCCAAGATCTGACGGGATCAGATGCCATGGTGGTATGGCTGCAAGCTTGATACATTTAGAAGTGATTGTTGTACAAGGTGAGAGACGTGGGTTTATTTTCCTTCTTCTGCCTATGGATGTTGGATTTTTCCTGCACTGTTTGTTGAAGAGTCTCTCTTTTCTCCAACGTATGTCTTTGGCACCTTTGTGAAAGACCAGGTGATTTAACTGTGGGGGTATATATATGGGTCTTCTATTATATTCTATTGATCTTCATGCCTGTTTTATTGTCATTGTTTTTTGGTTTTCCAGTGCCAAGATGTTTTTGTTACTATCACACTGTAATATAGTTTGAAGTCAGGTATTATAATATCTCCTGCACTGATTTGATGCTTAAGATTATTCTAGCTATATATGGTGTTTTGTGTTTCCGTATCAATTTTAGGATTGATTTTTCTATTTCTGTATCTCATTGATACAGAAAAATTTGATTGATTTTTCTATTTCTGTAATGATATCATTATATCATTAGGATTTTCATGATGATTGCATTAAATGTGTAGATTACTTTTGGTTGTTGTTGTTGTTGTTGTTAGGTGCCATCAAGTCGAGTCCGACTCATAGCAAGCCTCATAGGGTTTTCAATGGCTGTTTCGGGATTGCCTTGGGAGTGGGTTTCCACGTCCTTCTCCCATTTTGTGGTGCTGGGAATTGAACTTGGACCTCAGAGACTGCAGAGCAGCGCTCTACCAACTGAGCTAAATCCCTTACTTTTGCTAGTATAGCCTTATTCACAATAACATTTCTTCTGATCCATGAGCAAAGATGGTCACTTCATCTTCTAGTGTCTTTTTCAATTTCTTTAATGTTTTGAAGTTTGCATTGTAGATATCTTTAGGATCTTATGTTAAATGAATTTCTTAATATTTAGTTTCTTGTTGAGCTATTATAAATGGGCTTGTCATTCTGATTTTTTCTCTCCCTGTTATTTATTGGTATATAGGAATGCTACTGATTGTTTCAATGTTTATTTTGTATCCTGTTACTTTGCTAAAGGAGCTAATTAGATCTAAGTGTTTTCTAGTGGAGACTGGGATCTTTTAAATATGGGATCATGCCATCTGCAAATAGGGATACTTTGACCTCTTTATTTCCTAGTTGTATCTTTTTTATTTCTTTCTCTTGCCTGATTTCTCTGTCTAGGTCTTCAGTTGTTATATTGAAAAAGAGTGCAAAGAGTGGAAATCCTTTTCTTTTTAATTATCTTAGAATATTTTCAAGTTTTCCTCATTTAGTATAATACTGGTTATAGGTTTGTCATATATGGATTCTAAGATGTTGACATATGTTTTTTCTATTCCCCATTTCTACAGAACTTTTAACAAGAAGGGATGTTGAACTTTGTCAAAAATTTTCTTCTGCTTCTATTGAGATGACATGTGATTTCTGACTTTGAGACTATTGGTGTGTTTTATTTCATTGACTGATTTGCATATGTTGAACCAGACTTGCATCTGTGGAATGAAGCCCACTTGCTTGTGGTTTAGGATCTTTTTTATTTGTTGCTGTATTTTGTTTGCCAGAATTTTATTAAGAATTTTTGCATTAAATCTGGGCAAGGTGGTGCATGCCTGTAATCCCAGTGGCTCAGGAGGCAGAGGCAGGATGTTCACAAGTTCAAGACCAGAGGCAGTCTGCATAGCTTAGCAAGACCCTCTGTCAAAAAAGTAAAAAAAAAAATGGGCTGGGGGTGCAGCTCAGTGTTCCAGCACTTGCAAAGCATGCAAGCACACGGCCCTGGGTTCAACACCTACTACTGCAAAAAAAAAAAAGAATTTTTTCATCAATGTTCATCAAGGAATTTGGCCCCTAGTTAAGAGATCTGATGTTTTTCTGATAGTTTTGCCCTTGTAGATAGGCTGAGATTTTTCTCTTTCAGTCTTTAATTTGTTTCTTCCCTTTGGAGATTTAGCATTCCACTATAATGTGTTATGTGTGGATATATGTTCTGGTCCCATCTATTTGGAGTTCTAGGTGCTTCTGTAGTTTGGGTGTATATTTCTTCCTCTATGTTTGGAAAGTTTTCAGCTATTATTTCATTGAATAAGTTTTCTATGCCTATAGTTTTAGTTTCAGCTCCTTCTCATTTTCCTCCAATTCTAAATTCTTAGGTTATGCCATTTCATCTTGTCTCATACTTCTTCAAAGTTGTGGTCCTATTCTATCATGTTTTTTTTCTTCTTCTTCATATCTGAGTATATTAGCTTTTTGAACTTGTCTTATGTCCATGATAATCTTTCTTTTATTTGATCCAGTCTGTTTGTGCTACATTCTACCATAGTTTTTATTTGATTGATTGTATTTTTCAACTCTAGCATTTCTGTTTGATTCTGGTTCAAGATCTCAACTTCCTTGCTGAATTTTTCTTCTAAGTTAAATACTTTTTTGTTATTTTTCTCAATTGCATTCATCTGCTTAGTTGTGTATTCCTTGAGGTCATTTATCATTTTTATAAGTAGAGTTTTAAATTGTTTTCAAATTTAAGCATTCTGGTGTCTTTGATTACAATAATTGAAGGGTTATAGTCATTAAGGGGATTGTCTTCATCTTGCTTTTTTATATATCTTATGGTTCTAAGCTGGTTGTGGACATTTTTAGTATGGTTATCTCTTCTTTTTTTATTGCAGGTATTCTTGGGGGAAAGCCTTCTTTTGAGATCTTGATCTCTGCTTTCACTCATAGTGGACAAAAAAACTGTTGTTATAATGATAACTTCAACCAAAGTTATAGTTAATCTCATTTGGGGCCAGATAAAGCTTAAGAAAATTGCCTGTGGAAAGGAGTTAGTAGGGATGCTGATGAGTAAGTTTTGAGGTTAGATGTTGATTGTAAAAATAGATAGTGACAGTAGGGGATGGGGGTGAAGGAGGAGGAGGGGAGAGAACTGGATTATATAGCAATAAGTAAGAAGAGGGGCTAGCATTTAGCTCAGTTGTTAGAGTGTTGCTCTGTGCTCTCTGTGCCCTTGTGTTCAATCACCAGTACTGCAAAAATGGGAGAAGGACATGGCAGCCTACTCCCAAAACAATCAACCATCAAAAACCCTATGACTAGCAGAGAAGCCTGACATAGTGCCAGACATGGAATAGTGTTGTGGAATGTTTCATTCTATTGTACATAGGGTTGCTATGAGTTGTCTTGACTCTACAAATCTTAATGCAAATGAAAACATTACTCTTTAGTTCTTGAAGCGTATTACCAAAACCCTAGGAGTAATTTTGTAAAAATCAAAACACTATATTTTTAGCATCTCCTTTTAGAAAGATAAATTTACTGTAAATAAAAAATAGAAAAAGAAAAGAAAAATATCCACAGCAACACATTATAGGTAATTTTAACACAAAAGTTTCAAAGGTTTCGACTACCCTTGCCTACCCTAGTGAAGTGGGTGAGATACAGACAGATTCTTACCTCATCACAAGCCAGACATAGAAACCAGGAGAGAGACAACAAGCAGAGTATCTAATCATTGTGAAGAGAAAGATAATATGGAGAGATATTTTAATTTCTGCAAAATTAAATATATTTATAAGAGTAAAGTTTTTCAAAAAGAGATATTGTTTAACTATAGGAAAAAACCCTTAAAATGAATTTAAAAAAAGAATGAATAAGCAGAAATACATTCCTCTTTAATGGATTCAGAAGGAAAATTCTAGCAAAGATATATTATAAAATCATAATCAGTCTGTCTAAGTCACAGCCTCTGAAAAGGGACAAGAGAAAGACAACTAAGGATAATATTAAAACCTGTGAACATTCAAGTACTGAAGCCCATGTCTGTAATCACAGTTATTAACAAGGCTGAGGCAGAAAGATCTCAGGTACAAGGACAGAGGCAGCCTGTGAAGCTTAGCAAGACCCTGTCTCAAATGATTAAAAAAAGGTAGGGTGACAGGAGGGCTGGGGAGAGCATCTCAGTGGTGGAGCACTTGCCTAGCATATACAAGACCCTGAGTTCAAACCCCAGACTTGGACTTAAACAACATCTAACTTATCCAATAAACTATAGTTAAATATTCTCTGAACAGTAGCCAGCTTTGATGCTGACTCTAGAGAAAATTAATATTATTATTCTTAGTGGTGAGTTTTCTGTTCAAATTTTGTTTTCATAAATTTGAACAAATGTATTCCAATCAAAATTTCACCAAAGGTGAGTTAAAGAAGATGTACTTGGGAGTTGAACCCAGCATCCTGCATGTACTTTTTGCAAGTTCTCTATCACTTGGCTGCACTCTCAGCCTGTTTTTTAATTTTTGTTTTGAGTCATGATCTCACTGACTCTGGCCTCAAACTTGTGATCCTCCTGCCTCTACCTCCCAAGTTTCTGGGATAACAGGACTGTACCACTGCACCCAACTACCATGGAGAACTTTTATAACAATGGTGGGTGAAAACCAAATTCCATTTAGTTTTAATTTAAACTACATATCTTTAAAGTATAGTACTTTAAGGTATATTATTGATGCCTTTAAAAACTATTCAGTTCCTTCTTTTGCCTTGAAATCATTGTCTTAACTGAAAAGGAGGTGGTAAGTTCATTCTGAATCTACATGTAAATTGTAACTTGAAGTGGAAAAAAATTTAACATTTTCAAACGTTTTATGAATAGCTCACTTTAAGACCTTGTTTCTATTTCCTTGTATTTCTTTTACATCAATTTACTTAAGATCCACCCACGTGTCTGTCAGCTAGTCTTGATGTGGGGGCTTGAATGTTGCTTTAATGCTAAGAGCTATGCCCCTAGTATTTCACACACCAGCAGGACCACTAATGGTGGACATGTTTCAACTGAGCTTCCAGATGAAGACAGATTAGGGAGAAAGACCCAGCAACCCACTCTCAAAAAAAAATTACCTATTGAAAAAGCTAAGAATAGCAGAGAAATATTGTCAGATGTAATGCTGAAAAATGAGCCCTCCAGGTTGAGAGGCACTCAAGAACAACAAGAGAAGAGTTGCTTGCTCCAAGTAGAGTCACCCTTAATTATGGAAATGGAGTAGAACCCCTGGGACCACTTTTTGCTGATGTGGCATGACTCAAAATGAGAAGAAACATAGTGGTTGCAACAGGGGCTGTAACATAAATAAGACTGTGTGTATAGCAGTGTTGGATAGTATTTTGTTCTGTTATATACAGGGTTACTATGAATCAGACCTAAATATACAAAAACAATCCAAGATAGTATCTCCTTTAAAATTATTGATTAATATAAATTTTTAATATTTTTTTGCTTTTGATGGTTTTAAATAACATGTAACATAACTTCACTTAATTTTTACTTTAAATAGAGAGAATGGTCAGTAGTTCAAGGTTATCAAAAGATTCTTGGACTGAACATGATGTTTCTACCTATATCTATGTTGTATTTTGGAAGAGAGACCCAGTATCTATACATCCTAAATAAAAGCTTAAAATAGAATAGTTCATCCAAATGTATGATCTGTATTGCATGAGTGAATTGAGGTATCTCAAATATGTGGTTGACTATCTGGCTTCTTACTTATTTGGTTATTTGACTTCACACAAGCCATTTGTAAATAGAATTCATTGCCTGAGCATGTAAAAGAAATTTATTTAAGAGAGAGGAAATAAAAATACTAGTTACACATCCTGTACAAAAGACCCTGGGTGTTTGCTGTAATCATAAGGCAATGAATTAAGTGTACAGGATCCTTTAATGATGAAGGGAATAGAGAAAGTCATTGCATTTTTTAGTATGATGAATATTTATTCAGAACTGTCAGGAATACTTACTACATACTATGTCATGTTCATTAAACATGTTATACAGCAGCCTGTAAGACATAGAATCAAAAGATCTGTCAGGGAAATGTGCTTCACAAGCAACTGAGGTAATCATTAATTCAAGAACAGAATACTTCATTCAAAACAATATATTTTTCTTCTCCTCACCAGAGCTCCAACCTTCAAAACTCAGTGAGTTGGTATCACATATAAAGTAGGGCATGAATGAAGTCCAAGATTGTCCTTTCCTATAAATTAGGAAAATGGAACAGGGTTGCTACATTCCTAAGAGTTGAGAAAACTTTAATACAAACAAGCTTATCAAAACAGAAAAAAATACTTATATAGTATTTATGGCTAGAAAATAAACAGAAACTTGTAGCATAGCTACAATATGGTACTCCTCAAATTATACCAGTATCATAAAATTGTTGACAGAAACACAGAGATAAGAAGGAAAAAGGAGGAAGAGAAGGGAAAGGAATAAGAAGAGGGGGAGAAAGAGAAGAAAGAAAAGGAAGAAGAGAAGGAGCAAGGTGGGGAGGAAGAGACGAAGAGAAGGAGCGGGAGAAGGTTGGGGAGGAAAAAAGAATGCTTGCATTATTGAGCTGTACAGCAGAACATAGATGGAGCTTCCATCAGCTGAGGTATATAATCTATGAAGAATAAATAATTTACAAACGTAAAGGAAAATTGTAGAGCAACTAGTTGTTTAATAAATTTACATTTTCAAGCAGTTCTGTTAATCTTGAATTTTTAAATACTAAGCATGTTATCCTTATGATTTACTTTAACCAAGAATGATTTATACCTGTTGAAAACATGTAGTTTTCTTTGCTTTCATTGTTAACATTAACTTCTGGAAGAAACAGAAAATGTCTGTGAGAGGCAGAAAGACAGCCTAGCTATCGACATTTCTTGCATGTCACAATGGAATTCCTTGCGGAGGGATGTAATCCTCAGGGGGTAGTCAACCATTCTAGGGACTTTTTGGGAACAGAGGGTTGTATCTCTGCATGGGTATTTAGTAGTGCCAAAGGAGCAGTAGTAACATCTCCCCTTCTTTCCCACGAGATGACTAACATTTATTGATCATTTTCCTTTTCTGTCAAAGATTATCATGGTGAGGAAAGCTAGAAAATTTGGGTTTATTTAGGCTACTTGCTACTTAAAAGAATTTTTTTTGTTGTTGTTGTTAATGTTCACTGCTTTTGTTCATCTGAAAGTGGAAGCAATATTTTCCAACCCACAAAAGTTAATTTCTTCGAGGTTATATTGATATAATACATGTACAAACTTTAAAAATCTAGAATATGTATCAAAAATCTGTGAGATAAAAATGCTTCAAAGTAAGGAAGGTCATCATCAATTCAAAATAAATATCCCTTAAAAGATAAAAGTCTTTTTTTCTCCTGATTCTCAGCCATTCGTCTGATGACTTTTTTCTGATTTCTCCTGGCATTACTCTCCTGAACCACCTTCTCTCAAACTAATTGTTTTCAAAGATAGACCAAAGGAGGAAAAATGTTCTTGCTTAAATAAAAGGGTGATATAACTGATTGATGGGGTGTAAATAAAATTTTTGAAGAAATTTATCTGGAAATTACAAATAATTACCATGTTTGAACATGAAAAATATATTCCTTTCAAATAGAATTAGCTTATAGTAATATAACTATATATATGTATATATATATATAACAAATATATATATATAACAAATATATATATATAACAAATATATATATGTTATATATGTTATATATATGTTATATATGTTATATATATAACAAATATATATATAACAAATATATATGTTATATATGTTATATATATGTTATATATGTTATATATATAAAAAATATATATATATATATATATATATATATATATATATATAACAAATATATATATATATATTTGTTGTTGTTGTTAGGTGCTGTCGAGTCGGTATCCAACTCATAGTGACCCTACGTACAACAGGGGAAACACTATTGTCAGTGCTTCTCTGCTGTTCATAGGGTTTTCAATGGCAGATCGATTTTTGAGAGGGGGTTACCAGGTCCTTCTCCCAAGCCTACAGCTTCTGGTGTTCCCAGGAGGTCTCCCATCCAGGTACTAACCAGGCCTGACCCTGCTTAGTTTCCGAGATCTGACGGGATTGGATGCCACAGGGCTATGGCTGCAGATATATATATATATATATATATATATATATATATATATATATATATATGTATGTATTCATATATACATATATATATATACATATACATACATATAGTGTTCTTAATGTGTAGGAAAGTGAAGAGCAAACGTAAAACAAAACAAAACCTAATAAAAAGCTTCAAAAGACAGTGTATTTGAACTTTTTTTTGTAGAATCTAACATTTCTAATTTCATAGAGAACACTTGTAACTAATGCACACAATAATGTATTATAAATTGAGGAGGAATCTTCTCAAATATCAAGAGGATTGATGATTACTCTTATATACTTACATGTGAGCACACTTTATTATACTATAATTCTATAAATATAGACAATGCATATATGGTTTACGGAGATTTACCAAAGTTGTTTTCTCATCAGTGCTTGATTTTCTAGCACTATCAGGTGACAGTCCTCTGCATATGATTTCCTAAATTGCAAATAAGTGTTACCCAAAATTAAGAACCTATATATCTAACTGATTATTGAAAGAATATCAGGTAATTCTAATACTCTATTTCTGTACTGGAGTTTGCCTAAAATGAATCATACTTTCCAATTTTATCAATTTCTTATTTCTTTCACCATCATTATTTTTCCTCTTGCACATTTAAGGATTCATGACATCACTTTGACATTTCTTCACCTGTTCAATTTCTGTAATTTCTCTTTCCCAAGTCTCCAGGATTTTCTTACTCCCTTGCCTCCTTCATGCCACCAATTAATCTCGGTCCTTACTGATTTGTAGCTAGATTACTACAATAGCCTCATATCTGATCTTTCTGATAAGTTTCTCTCCCCTCCAATCCATCTTGCATAGTTTTGACAGACTAATTTGGTAAGGGGCCAATTTGATCACTGTACTTCCTTGGTCAAAAATTGAAAAAGGCTCCTTCATATGTACCACATTAAATCCAAACTCTTCTGCCTGCCTTTCAATGTGCTTTATTATCTACCTCTTCCCTCCCCTTGCAAATTTATTTTACAGTATTATCCCAGAAATCCTGTCAAAATGTCTCCTCTTTGGCTCTTTTGTACCTTGTGATTAGTCCATAAATTTGCCATGCCTCCCAACTCCCCAACTGGATCAAATAAGTTTTACTTTGCTTTTCTCATTTCCTAAAGCAGCCACCTTCAAAGTCCAATCATTTTACACATTTTTTTGCAAATCATTAGTTTATATTAATCTATTATCCCTTTACTTTTTATATTTATTTTTAGTTTCAACAAATTTAGCATTTAATGCACTAATAATGAATTTTTATTTCTGAAACCATACTCTAGGCCAAACATTATGCTGGATGCTTTACATACATAATCTCATTTAATCTTCACAACAATTGTAGAAGGCAGAGACTTCCATGCCTACAATTTTATGATTTAAACTTTAATATTCCAAATATAGTGGATGACTCTAAGGCTATTTTCACTACAAGAAATTGTTTTTGTGCTTAAGTTTGCAACATTTAACAAATAAAAAGACAGGATCCACAACCAAGTTTTAATCTCAGTTAAAACAAGGATATTTTTTATGGAGGGAGAGCATGTCCCATATAATAGTAGAGATATATTTATACTAAAAGATCATTGGTTGCTTAACTGAAATTAAGTGTTAACTGGCTTCTCATATTCTATTTGGCTACTCTAGCCTAAATCTGATGTGGACTTTAAAGATCTCTCATGCCAAAGAGTATCTTCTCCATATATCTGTAAGAACATGGACAATAGGTCTCCTCTCCCTGTTGCTAAGACTACACTTCCATGTAAAGTCAAACAAAAAGATTCTTCTGAGATTTCTTCCAGTTTACTTCAAATACATAAATATTAGAAATAAAATATTAATAGAAAAATATAAGGTATATTCAAGTCTCACAGGCTCGTGAATGGGGCTTTAGTCATATGCCTAGTGGGTGTAGTTAAAAACAGGATGAGAAATCTACATAACTGACTCATGAAGAGCAGTGGAGAATAAAGAGACAAGACAGAGTCTATAATGTTGTTGATAGGTGCCCTCTAGTCAGATCCGACTCACAGAGATCTTATGACTCTCATAGGGTTTTCAATGACTGTTTCAGGATTGCTTCAGATGTGAATTCCCAAGTCCTCCAGTTTTGCAGTGCTGGGGATCGAACCTGGGTCCTGAAAGACTGCAGAGCAGCACTCTACTAACTCAGCTAAACCTCAGCCCAGAGGCTATATAATAAAGTTTAATAGTTGAAACTAGTGTCTGAGCAGGGCTTTCCTACTCACAAGAAGATGTAGGGAAACAAGCCAGTGCCAAGTATATTCTGAGTTTATGGCTCATATGATACTGATGCTTAGTGAAGTAAAAGTATATTTTTAATTTCAGTTCTGTCTTCCAAAACTTGGGAGAAATAACACTGAATTCACAAATGTATTCTGATGATCAAATGGTGAGTATCCTTGCAAATCATGAAAGAAATAAATAAATGAAAACATTACAGCACCTGCGATCAACCTGTAATTGTGCTTATAACATTGTAAACACTATATTATCTTTATACAGAGGTGGAAATGTCAAGTTATACCTATTTTTAAAAGTGGAATCTGAAGATCAGATAAATTAAATGTTTTATCTAAAGCCACACAGCTACACTAAGCACATGCTGGGGCTATATTTTGAACCTAGCTCTTACCTTGTACCATGTATACTGCAAACAGTATATACTGTATTGCAAGTAGCAAACAGAGCAGAAAAAAGTGATTAATTTTACATAATAGATAGGAAGCTAGCAGTAATGAAAATACAAGCAACTCCATAGAACCTGTTCTTTGAAATGTATTAACTCTATATAAGATCTAGCACAAAATGTGTAATTAATGGATATTTCAAAATGTACTCATGTTGTATGCTTTTCAATTAATTATTTTATTCATGGGAGTGTTAACATAAAGCAAATGCTAAACAAATGTGTTTTATCAACTTATTGATGATAAGAACATCACCTTCTATGAGAAACTTCCTTCCAGGTTGAAAAAAAAATTGGAAATAAGTAGTAAGGTGTATTTGTCAATAGAATTTAGGCATTTGGTTTTCCACATTTATAGATATCACCTAGCTTCTGAAATTTAGAGGAAAAAATATGTTATGTGAGATAGACAAATGGCTATAGTGAATAGCCTAGTTCCGGGGGAATCTTGGTGCCCTAATAGGAGGAAATTTTTCATTTTGACTACATTAAAGTCCAAAGAAGATGAACAAGGAATCTGGAAAATGGGTGGTGGGAGGATGAGAGAAAGGACAAGTGTGGGACAGTGTTACTCTATACGGTCATTGATGGACTTGGGCTCATCCATCAGCAGCATCCTACCCTACAATCACAGATTTCTCCAATGGCTTCTCTGCTTCTGGCCACCCACTGCCTTTTGGCTGCTGATTGTTTTGCCTCTTTTGGAGCTTGACATGCTGACTGCTTAACTCACCTCTGCTTCAACTGTAAAGCAGCCAGCCTCCTTGCTGCTTTAGAACCTTATCCTGCTGGCTGCTCCACTGTATCATCTGCTGTCAGGCTGCACCGTCTTTGTTGCTTCTTTCTTTGGTATTACCAGCTCAGCTCACTCTACTAAACGTAGGCAAGAAAAGACCACTTGAAATAAGACTTTTGTTGAGACTAATGTTGCACCATTAGGGGAGGCAGTCCAGGAGGGTGTCTCCCAGCCATCACCTAGTAAGCCAAAGAGCCCTCTTAAATTGCCAGAAAAGAAAAGATTGCACCAATTGCAGCAAACCTTTCAGGCAAATGAATGCTTATATCAACCATGGTGTAGTCCCATTAGCATCAATCACAATAATCCCTCTGCTGGCCCACCAGTGATCCCCTTGTGGCCTGGGTGAAAATGGTTGCTGAGTCATCTAAAACTCCCCAAGGCTTGTGATAGAAAAAACTCTGATGCAAACTGTTTGAAACAGTAGAGGCTGGATGGAGCTGCACCTTCAAGAGTTGGAGCAACCATCTGTGACTGTGTCACTTCCTCAGGGCATCTGTGAAATGTTCAAAACAGCCAGTGCTGGTATATCTGTGGTTTCTCTGGTTGCTTGATGGACAGTCCATTGCTCAAGGCAGCCAGGACAGCCAGGGAGAATCCAACAGCTATCAATTAAAGAGTCAAATCACCCATTTCCTGACATAATTTCTTACTTACAGAAAAGTAAACATCAAGAGGAATGCTTACAAAAATAGAAGAAAGAAAGAAAAGGAAGGAAGGAAGGAGGGAAGGAAGGAAGGAAGGAAGGAAGAAGCTCATCATTAACACTAACAATGATTTTACAGATTTTCTTAGTGCTTTAACACTGTTTAACACCTGCCCAGGGCTCCAAGGAGAGGTGGGCACCCTTCATTTGTCTTAGCTCCATTTTTATAACCATAGTTTTAGCTGGATGGTGAAACTTCAAAGTAAACTCTTATTCCTGCTGAATCTTCAAAAGCATTTCAATTAAGTATACAGTTGATGTGCATATTTGTGAATTCCATATTAGCAAGTTAATCTACTCACTAACATTTTTCACCCCCAAATCAATACTTACAGGGCTCTAGGGGTCATTTTCAGACATGCACAAAGCAGTAAAACAATTGAATTGTCCAGTGCGTACCTTATCAGCTAAGGTCAAACTACTCCACATTCTGCCTTATTGTTTCAGCTCTCACACTAAAAACAAGTATCTTTTGTATATTCTATTTAGATACCATGTGATTCTTATTTTTTTGCATTTTCCTGGTGATTTCACTGTTTATGATGGTCCTTAAGCCTAATGAGGGCTGGGATTTAGCTCAGTGGGTAGAGCGCTGCGCTGCAGTCTCTGAGGCTCCGAGTTCAATTCCCAGCACTGCAAAAATGGGAGAAGGGCCTGGCAATCCACTCCCAAGGCAATCCCGAAGCACTCAGCCATTGTAAACCCTATGAGGGTCGCTATGAGACAGATACCAACTTGACAGCAACTAACAACATAACAACAACAAGCCTAATGATGAAATGCTGTCTATTTTTCTTAGTACACTCCTGTGATAAACTTTGTGGAGGAAATATGTATGTTAAATAAGTTTCTTTAGGCATGAATGCTGTTGGTTAGGAGTTCAATGCTAATAAACCAATAATATATATTTAATGAGTTGTCTTTAACCAGAAATAGACACAAAACAACTGTTTGATTGATTGTCACTAGGTATTGGTTGCTTAATGAAAATGTTGCAACCAGAAGCTTGTAGAAACCTAACCTTATATTTCCTCTAGGAGTAGTGGTTCAGTATTAAGTAATTCAGTGCTTCTAGTGACTAGGTAGAACATAAGTGTCATGTATAATGAGAATCCACTGAATCATACATGACTGTGTCAACCACAGTCAGCATAACTCCTAACACCTTGATAAAGAACATGCTTTAAACACACACATACACACAAACACACACACACACAGACACACACTTATCTTTTGTAGTAATAAAATAATGTCCTAAGAATAGGTTTTGTTTTTTCTTACATAAAGGCTAAATATATTCTATCTTTTGTTCTACTTAAGATGCAAAAACAAAGCCCTCAGTGGGAGTCAGAAGATATGTGAATTTTAAGAGGGAAAAAAAAAAGAGGCAAATGATATTGGATAGGCCAGATGTGCTCTTAAACAAGCACATTAAGCAACTGTTGTATTTGTTTCTTTACTCCCTCTGAAATTTCTAGTATATAGTTAGAAAAGTCCAGATTCTATCCATTTCTGCTTTCAGGTCATACTCTCAACTCCAAATATGACTACCAAAAAAAATGAAAAGGAGTGGATGATGAAGGATACTGGAACAAGTAAGAATTAATAATCTAAGTAATAATAAGTAAGCCCTGGAAATTGCTTATTATCTATTCTATCTTCTCTAGAAATGAAACCTCATCGTGCACTGCTGTATCATGTTCAGTGATGGTACCATATGTCCCATGTCTGAGATATTTATATTATAGAAAAGTCTGATCTTGGAGTTGAAATAGAGTATATCAAAAGAAAGGAGTAATCAAAGGTCAATCACAGAAAATCAAATATGCTTCTCTCTAATTTGTTCTAGACCAATAACCTATATCAACACAACTTTGCCTTTTTATCATGTGTTTCAGAAAAATATAAAATGACACTCATACACAAAAGATCTTTCTTTAATTGCTGGTACTATTCTAGTTTCCCCCATGTGTCTGTCAGTTTGTCTTGCTTTGGCAGCTTGCATGTTGCTGTGATGCTGAAAACTATGACACTGGCATTTCAGATACCAGCAGGGCCAACCATAGTGGACAAGTTTCAGCTGAGTTTCCAGACTAAGACAGACTAGGGAGAAGGACTTGACAGCCAACTCCCAAAACAATTAGTCATTGAAAACCCTGTGAAAAGCAGAGAAACACTGTCAAATATAGTGCCAGAAAATGAGTCTCCAGGCTAGAAGGCATTCAGGAAAGGATGGGAAAAGAGTTGCCTCCTCAAAGTAGAGTCAATTTTACTAATGGGATTGGAGTAGAGCTCATAGAATCTCCATTTGCTGATGTGGCATGACTCAAAATGGGAAGAAATATAGTAGCTGAAGCAATAGGCTCAAGCATAAAAAGACTGTGTGCATGGCACAGTGTTGGGTACTGTTTTGTCCTTTGGTACATAGGATCATTAGGAGTCAGGCTCAACTTGATAGCACCTAACAATAACTGTTTTAGTTGACTGTATCTCCATTATTATTGACCTTCATTGTTTTTTACTGGCTATGATAATTGATAATTCCTGCTTAACAGGGGAAGGACTCATGAATAGTTACACACAAACACACATACATTTAACTACTGTGTGACCACTGAAAATTTGTTGTTTATTTAATCAACTTATCTTCTTTCTGTAGTAGTAGGTTTTGTTTGTTTGTTTGTTTTGTTTTGTTTTGTTTTTGAGAAAGGGTCTTGATATGTTGCCCAAGTTGACCTCAAATTTTTGATCCTCTTGCTTCAGGCTTCTAAGTGCTCTATAAATTTATTGTGACAATGTGCTATACTTTAATGTCCTTTTGTTGTTGTTGTTAGGTGCTGTCGAGTTGAGTCTAACTCATAGCAACCCTATGTACAGCAGATAGAAAGACTTCCCAACTCTGTGCCAGGCACACAATCTTATTTCCGTTCAAGCCCATTGTTGTAGACACTGTGTCAATCCATCTGGTGGAGAGTTTTCCTTTTTTTCATTTACCTGCCATTCTCCCAAACATGATGTCTTTCTCCAGGGATTGGTCTCTCCTGATTACATGTCCAAAATACATAAGACTCAGTCTAGCCATCCTTGCTTCCAAGTAGAACTCTGGTTGCATTTCTTCTAGGACAGACCTGTTGGTTTTTTTGGCAGTCAGTGATATATTCAATAGATGCTTCCAGCACCATAATTCAAAAGCATTAATTCTTTTCCTATCTCCCTTGTTCAATGTCCAGCTTTCACAATTATATGACGTGACTGAAAATACCATGGCATGAGTCAGGTGCATCTTCGTCTTCAATGTGAAATCTTTACTTTTCAATACTCTAAAGAGATCTTTGTGCCATATTATTCTATCACTGACAACATTGTATTTCAGATCAGATCTTGAGATGTATATTTTTCCCCCAATACTGGGGGTTAAACCCAGGGCCTCATGCTTACATGCTTTGCAAGTGCTGGACCACTGAGCTGGACCCCCAGCCCATTTTGTGTGTGTGTGAGACAGGGTCCCATTAAGTTATGCAGACTGACTCTGGTCTCAAACTTGCGAGCCTCTTGCCTCCGCCTCCTGAGCTGCTAGGATTACAGGCATGTGCCACCATGCCCAGCTCTTGAGGTGTCTTTTTTGATGATGAATGCAACCCATTTCTCTTTAGTTTGTCATTCCCAGCATAGTGGACCATATGATTATCTGACTCAAAATGTCCCATGCCAGTCCATTTTAGCTCACTGATGCCTAGAATGTCAATGTTTATGTGCTTCATTTCTAATTTTCCTAGATTAATACTACGTACATTCCATGTTCCAATTATTAATGGAGGTTTGCAGTTGTTTCTCCTCATTTTGAGTTGTGCCACATCAGCAGATGGAGGTCCCTGGGGCTTTACTACATTTCTGTCATTAAGGTAGATTCTACTTTGAGGAGGCATCTCTTCTCCAGTGATGTGCCTTCGAACCTGGCGGGGGGGGCTCATTTTCCGGCACTATATCTGACAATGCTTCTTTGCTATCTGTAGGGTTTTCAATGGCTAGTTGTTTCAGGAGTGGTTCGCTGGTGCCTACTCCCTAGTCTGTGTTAGTCTGGAAGCTCAACTGAAACCATCCACATGGGTGACGCTGCTGGTATCTGAGATATCGGTGGCATAGCTTTCAGCCTCATTTTGACACACAAGCTCCCACAGTGTGGCAAACTGACAGACGTGGGGGAATGGCCCTTTAGGCTATTTATAAACTTGGAATTATTATGTAATATGTGACAATCTTATTTGTATATAGACTTTTACCACTTAAGCAGTCATTTCCTTTTAATAAATCCTATGAAATCTAAAATGTTGATGGATTTGAAAAAGTTATACTCAAGAAGCATGTACTTGGTGGGTGCCATAATTGCACACTTCTAATCTACTCAGGAGGCTGAGGCAGGAGAAACACAAGTACAAACCCAAAGCAACCTGCACAATTTAGCAAGACTTTGTCTAAAAAGTAAAAAAACAGGCTGGAGGTGTAGCTCATTAGTACAGCACTTGCCTAGCATGTGTGAGACCATGGGTTCAACCTGAAGTACTATAAAAGAAAAGAGAAAGGGGCATACTCATTTGCATATTCTCTAACATATTAATAAGGGTGTTATTACCTTCTTTAACTCTTCAGAACATTCTTTCCTATTGTTGCCAACACTGAATGCAAAAAATGAATGCTTAAATAAAATCACGGTATAAAAATTTAAATTACTTTGGGATTTTTGTTTTTAAATTGCCTATTTTCATACATCTCTTAGCTCATTTGCCTTTTAAATTATGTGTTATTTCCTAATTCATTAGACATTAATGGACATTACCTTTTATTTTTCATATGAGTGTATTAGTGTTTTTTCAGTAACAACTAAAATGAAATATAATTCAAGATAATTTAAGTAAAACAAGAAATATATTGATTCAAATAAGTGTCTAATCTATACTAGTTCTAAAACGTGTTTGTATCTAGGCACCAAATGATGTGGCCCACACACTATTTTTCCATCTCTTGTCTATAGCTGTCACCATTTGTATACTTTTCCCATGTAGTCTCATGACATTTCATGCTACCATCAGGCTTAGATTTACATTCTATGATCTTATTTATTCTAGGAGAAAAAAAATCATTTTTTTCCTGATAGTTCTAGACTCATTTTGGAGAATTACTCTCAATTCCCTACATCTGCCGGACCTTGGAGCTGGGCAGAAAAAGTAGTGACAACTTTAGGCTCTGAAACACAAAGACTGTGATAAGAATGCTCTGTATCTGATGGCATTTATTCTGCCTAGCTCATTATTTGGTTATCAATGTATTTGTTTTTAAGAATCTTTATGTATTCAAATCTATTGATTTTACATCATAAGTCATACCTTTGGCATCATGCTTATGAAATATTTCCATTTCTTCATATGAAAATGTTCTCCTAGAATTCATTGTTGTTTTAAAAATTGGATTTGGTGGAATTTATTTTTTGTTAGTTATAGGATATTTTGCTCCACATTGTTATCCAGTGGTTTCCACATCATTCATTCAGCTATACATCTTTTCTGCTTATCTGAAAATTTCTTTTTATTATGTATTAAATTCTTCTAGATATTTTGATTCTAGAGATTAGCTTCCTTAAATGATTTGTGGATTTTTGTGGGATAATATTTGGGTTGGTATTTTATTTTTTCATTCACTCAGTCATTCATTTATTATAATTAAAAATTTAAAACTTAAAGTAAAATTCACCTTTTGTGGGTATACAATGCTATGAGATTTGAACATGTATAGATTCTGGTAACAACCACTATGTATAGGATAAGAACAGTTCCAACATTCCAGAGAATTTCCTCACACTGCCTCTTGCCTGTTTAATTTGCATTTCTATAATGACTAATGGTGCTGAGCTACTTTTCTTGTGCTCATTTGCTATATATATATATATGTGTGTGTGTGTATATATATATATACATACATATATATATGTGTGTGTATATATATACATACATATATATACATATGTATATGTATGTGTATATATATGTATATATATATATATATATATGTATGTATGTATGTATATGTATATAGGCTGGGATTTAGCTCAGTAGGTAGATCTCCACTCTGCAGTCTCTGAGGTCCCAAGTTTGATTCCCAGCATCGCAAAAATGGGAGAAGGATGTGGCAACCCACTCCCAAGGCAATCCCGATATAATCTGCCATTAAAAACCCTATGAGGGTCGCTATGAGTTAGACACAACTCGATGGCACCTAACAACAATATATATACATACATACACACACACACACACACACACACACACACACACACACACACATATATATATATATATATATATATATATATATATATATATATGTATGTATGTATATACTTTCTTTGGTGAGGAATCTGTTCAAATCTTCTGGCAATTTTTACAATATTACTAATTAATTTTCTTTTCTTTTCAGTTTTCATTGTATTGATTTATTGATTGATTGATTGGGTCTCTGTAACTCACTAAGTAGCCCAGAGTGGCCTTGAGCTCATATCTATCCTTCCGAACCAGACTCCTGAGTGCTATATTTATAGGTGTGCACCACTACACCCAGTCCAAAATGTTTTTTTTTTAAACTTTTTCTATGATATCATCTTAATAGTTTAAAAAAGTATTCAGGGCACAAATTCTTTGTCTGATATACAATTTTAAAATATGTTCTTCTCATCTGTGGCTTACCCTTTTATTCTCTTGATAATGTCCTTTGCAGAGTTTATGTTTTTAATAAAACATTTTATCAATTTTGTTCATTTATTCTATAAATGTCACATGTAAGAATATTTAGACAGGGGTAAAGTCACAAGGATTTTATCTCACTATTTCCCAAATAATTTATGTATTTACATTTTGATTTATTTTTAGTTAAACTTTATATACAATCTGAGGTGTAGATTGAGGTTCATTTTTTCTCTGTATGGTTGTCCTTTTGTTCGAGCATGCTTTTTTAAAAGACTGTTTCTCTCCACTGAATTGTCTCTGTAATCTATATGATGCAATGCCTTCTCTTGTCATTTATACATACAAATTTATAAGCTTTTCCATATCATCAATTATTCTAAATATGATTTAGAATTACTAATCAATTTTCATCTTGCCTATCAAAACTGTATTTAGAATTGTGATTAGAATTACAGAAATTACATAAAATTACAGAAATTAATTGAGAAAATTTATATTTTAAAAAGAAATTTTTGCTCTTTAGTTCATATATACTTTCAAGATGTATTTAGTGTCAATAAATTTATATTTGTATTGCTATTGTAAATATATTTCAATTATATTTTCCCAATTATTATTTCTAGTAAATAGAGAAGTACGTTTATGTTTGCTTTTAACCTATCTACCTTCCAGAATTTAT
>VMDO01026164.1:0-27117 GCA_007922755.1 Pedetes capensis | reverse complement strand
TGCGGCTCCGGGGAGCTTTATTCACAGTGGCTGGGGCTTCAGGTGTGCGCCACGGCGCTGGGTGTGTGGCGCTGGCCTAATCAGGCCCTCCCATTCCATTCAGCATAACTGCCTTGGTCAGGATCCATCATCTTCCAGAAGGACCGTGGCCGAGTTTCCATCAGAATGCCATCCCCCCTATCCCTGGCAGCCGCAGTTTTCCCTCCACCTAGTGCATTCTCGCCGCCCAGCTTTCCCACAGACAGTGCGGGTCACATCGGGTTCACGCGCTGAATCCTTGCCGTCTCTGTCATTCCTGCCCAGAGCGGTTCTAAACTCTGCGCAACCCATCAGGGGCCAGCTCCGCCTCCACCGCACATCTTATCCTCCTCGCACCTTCTTCCCCACCCCCTCAGCTGGCTCAGGCTCCTGTCCCAGCACAGGACCTTCCTCTCCTCTTCTGCCTGCACCAACCCTTCTCATGAACCTGACTCTAAACCTGACCGCCTGTGCAGAATGAAATATTCCGTTTTGTGGGCAGGCCCATTCATTCATAGGTTACCAAATAGCTATTTATGGATTGGATTAATGTGCTGTCACTCTCCCTATTCTGAGCCGAGGCTTGTCTATTGCAACATTGTTCCTATCTTAATACACTTGGTACTGTTACAACTACCACCTGGGATTCCTTCCAGGTGGAGCGGAATGCGGTTAGCATTGTCTGTCTGCTGTAATAATTTTTTGATGAAATGAAAGTCATTGTAAACAATTGAAAATTAGAAGAGTATAAAGGAGAGACTAATCAAAGTAAGGGCTGGGATTTAGCTCAATTGGTAGAGCGCTGCGCTGCAGTCTCTGAGGTCCCGAGTTCAATTCCCAGCACTGCAAAAATGGGAGAAGGGCCTGGCAATCCACTCCCAAGGCAGTCCAGAAATGGTCAGCCGTTGAAAATCCCATGAGGGTTGCTATGAAGTCAGGTACCAACTCTACAGCACCTAACAAAAACAACAATCAAAGTAAACATTGGGTGACTTGGGTATATTTTCTTCGTTTTTCCCAATACTTTTATTTATTTTACATTGGCTGTGCACATGTGCACAGGCAGGCGTGTGTGTGTGTGTGTGTGTGTGTGTGTGTGTGTGTGTGTACAATGTAAACCCTGGTGGGTTTTTTCCACTTAAAATATATTTAAAATGTGTTAAGCTTTTGGCTCAAAATGCCACAATGATTTTCAAAAGGACTGTAAAATTGTATTGTCTCATCAACGCAAAAGAGGAAAACCCTCCACCAGATGGATTGACACAGTGTCTGCAACAATGGGCTTAAACGTAAATAAGATTGTTTGTCTGGCACAGAATCGGTAAGTGTTTCGATCTGCTGTACATAGGGTCGCTATGAATCGGGCTCGACTCGACGGCACCTAACAACAACAACAACATCAATAAATATGAGTAGCTTACCCAGCCTCCACGCTAGTATTAATTGCTAGTTTAATAAGCAAACTAGAGTTTTTAGCTCAGCACTACGGTGCAGGCCTGGAAACCCAGTGACTCAAGAGGCTGAGGCAGGAGGAGCTCACGTTTGAGGCTCTGAGGCAGCCTGCGCACGTTAGTGACATGAGTGTTTCTGAATGTCACTGGTACAAGAAGCACCAGAGCGCCCTCCAGTGAGATACCCCATAAGAACTGGCCGGTGGTTGGCATATGTTAATGAA
Organism: Pedetes capensis; assembly: GCA_007922755.1. Taxonomy (NCBI): domain Eukaryota; kingdom Metazoa; phylum Chordata; class Mammalia; order Rodentia; family Pedetidae; genus Pedetes; species Pedetes capensis. Next base: position 25,424 of record VMDO01026164.1, on the reverse strand, counting down.
GTGTCACTAATTAAAGGAGAAATGAAAGGTTTCTCAATCCAAGTTGATACAATAATTGGCAAGGTGTTAGGGGCAAATATCCACTTCCAACTTTACGCAGCCTGCAGCCGCAGCCCTGTGGCATCCGATGCAGTCAGATCTCAGAAGCTAAGCAGGGTCAGGCCTGATTAGTCCTTGGATGGGAGACCACCAGGGAACACTGGGTGCTGTAGGCTTGGGAGAAGGACCCCGCAACCCACTCCCAAAATTCAACCCACCATTGAAAACCCTATGAACAGCAGAGAAGCACTGACAGTTGTGTTTCCCCTGCTGTGTGTAGGGTCACTGTGAGTCAGATACTGACTTGACAGCACCTAACAACAACAACTTTACACGTGTGTGTACACATGCGCACACTGTCTCAAAGGGGCTGAGGCTGGGGATATACCTCCAGGGGAGAGCCTTTGCCAAGTGAGACACGCTGGGTCCAATCTCCCAGTACTGAAGAAGAAAAAGATCGAGTCTTTTTTCTTTGCTCCCTTGTAAGATCACCTGCACTGTCATTTCCTTATACAGGGTGTGCTTTTCATCTTTCTGAATTTTCTAAGCTTTTTCTTTGCCTGCTTACTTAATGGAACACTCTGGTTTTTCTCACTGAGTCGTATGTCTGTTTTCTTATCAATATTTTAAATCCCTTCTTAATCTTGCTTACTGGAGAAAAGAGGGACTTTTGTTGCCTCTAGTTTGCTTTCGGGCTGGGATTTAGCTCAGTGGGTAGAGCGCTGCGCTGCAGTCTCTGAGGTCCTGAGTTCAATTCCCAGCACCACAAAAATGGGAGAAGGACCTGGCAATCCACTCCCAAGGCAATCCTGAAACGGTCAGCCATTGAAAACCCTATGCGGGTTGCTATGAGTCGGATACCGACTCGATGGCACCTAACAACAACAACAGTTTGCTTTCATTTATTTTGTTTTGTTGGACATATAGTATCTTAGGTATTCAAATATCCCCATCTTTTCATTTTTAATACCTTCCATCGGTTTTATGTTTAGGAAGGTCCCTACTCTATCCAAAGACCAGGAGTTTCTCTCTGTCTCTGTGTCTGTGTCTCTGTCAACAAAGTTCTACCTAATGAACACGTGTGTGTGTGTGTGTGTGTGTGTGTGTGTATAAAATTAGAAGTGGACATTTGCTCCAATACCTTGTCAATTGTCATCTCTGATTGAGAAGCGTTTCATTTCTCCAGTAATCAGTGACACCTGGTTTAACATATGCTAAACACTGCTGCCTGTAGCAGTAACAACTGTGGCATCCAATCCCATCAGATCTCGGAAGCTAAGCAGGGTCAGACCTGGTTAGTCCTTGGATGGGAGACCACCTGGGAACACCAGCTGCTGTAGGCTTGGAAGAAGGACCCAGCAATCCACTCCCAAAAACTCAATCAGCCATTGAAACCCCTATGAATACCAGAGAAGCAACGACAATACTGTTTCACCTGTTGTACATAGGATCACTATGAATCAGACACTGACTCAACGGCACCTAACAACAAACACCAGCCAGTTTTTACGGAGCAGCTCATTGTTGGTTTCTCTTCTGCTTCTTATCTCAGTGACATTGGGAGCCACTTGTTTTAGATATGCCATGTACTGTAAAATCTGGTGGACCAGTTCTCCTTCCTTTCTCTTCTCATAGAGAGTTCTCTTAGGTACTCCCACCTATTTGCTCTTCCAGAACCATTTGGGGAAGTGACTCACTATAACACACAGAATTTTCTGTTCCAACATGTCACTTCTCTGCCCGAAAAGCAAAAATATTTTTCAGCTGAGATTTTAGTTTCATTTATTTGGCCCTTCATATTTACCATGAAGTACATAGCAATTTAGCTTTGTGGGTGCTATTATGACTGGGATTTTTTCCATTGTATCTTCTAACAGGCTAACTGCTTCTTAACAGACATTGTACTGACCCTGGTATATCTCTACTGGGTTTGTTACTTTGGTAATTTCTCTTAGTAATTCTTCATGCCTTCGGTGGATCCCTTGAGTTCTTAGGTACAGCTCCAGAGGAAATTGGAGGTGCGAGCTCGTGACCCCGTGATAGGCACATGGTGCTCCATCTATGTGTCATTCCTGAGCGTGTAAAGTTGGAAGTAGATGTTTGCTCCAATACCTTGTCAATTGTCATCTTTGATTGAAAAGCGTTTCATTTACCCATTAATTAATGACACCTGGCTTAATATCCTAAACACTGGCTTCCAATCCCGTCAGATCTCGGAAGCTAAGCAGGATCAGACCTGGTTGGTCCTCAGATGGGAGACCCAGCCTGGGTCCTTGGATGGGAGACCCAGACTAGCTGACCTAGGCTCAGCTAGTAGACTGTGACAGACATCAGAACGGAGACTGGGGCAAGGGAAGGGGTAGCCGGGAGGAGACATTGTGGGGGAAACTGGCACTCTGGTATTGCAGCCAGAGGGGCTGCCATGGTTACCTGGTGCATCCTGTGCTGTCAGATTCACTGAACTGTCCCGTCTGGTTCTGTGGACTTCTCCATATGTGGGTCGAGCAGGGGTGAATGGTGGCCCCCAAAAGATGTGGCTCATTCCCACCCCGAAACCTGTTAGGTGCAACTTCACTTGCAAAGAGGGTCTCTGGACATGTGTTTAAGTTAAAGATCTTTGATGAGCTCTTGTGGCTTAGAGTAGGCCATCGATCCAATGACCAGTGTCCTTCTGTTGTTGTTGTTAGGTGCTGTCGAGTTGGTATCCGACTCATAGCGACCCTCATAGGGTTTTCAATGGCAGACTGTTTCGGGATTGCCTTGGGAGTGGATTGCTCAGTCCTTCTCCCATTTGTGTGGTGCTGGGAATTGAACTCAGGACCTCAGAGACTGCAGCACAGCGCTCTACCAACTGAGCCAAATCCCAGTCCAGTGTCCTTCTAGGAAGAGGAAAAGCAGGCACACAGTCGGGCAGGTGGTGGAGGATGGAACACTCCAGGGTTGCTCAGAGAGGCCAGGCAGGGGCCCCCTGGAGCCTTTGGAGGGAGCAGAGTCCAGCCCACACCCTGCTGCCAGCTCTGGCCTGCTGACGGTGGAGAATAAACATCTTTATTCCTCATCAGGCCACCAAGTTTGCTGCCCAGCGCCTAGGCAGTTCTAGGAAGCCCAGCGGGAGCAGAGAAGCCCCAAGCATCCCTCTGCCTCCACGTGAGCCTCCCCCTCACACCAGAGCTTAATTCTTGCCCTTTCCTCTCCACCAGTCTCCAGCTCCCATCCTCCCTCTGTGCTCCAGGCTGCCGGGCCGTGGCCAGCAGATCCCTGGAGACGGAGGCCCCTCCTCAGCGCTGCGCAGTACCTTCCTGCCCTCTGGCATGCGTCTGTGTGCGTGATGCCAGGCAGGCCTCCACCCAAGTCCCCTTGGGAACAGAGTTGGCTGCAAATGCAGACGGCTGTGAACGTACTGGGCATCTAAGGTGAAGTCAGGGGGCGGAAGCCACCCCCAGCTGAAACGTCCCCCTCTGTGGAGTCCTCAGGTCATCTTGGACCTTGTTGTTGTTGTTGTTAGGTGCCTTCAAGTCGGTATCCAACTCATAGCAACCCTTATAGGGTTTTCAATGGCTGACTGTTTCGGGATTGCCTTGGGAGTGGATTGCCAGGCCCTTCTCCCATTTTTGCGGTACTGGGAATTGAACTCAGGGCCTCAGAGACTGCAGCGCAGAGCTCTACCAACTGAGCTAAATCCCAGCCCTATCTTGGACCTACCTTTGCCATTTTTCCTGCCTTGTCTTGCTCCAGCATATAGAGGCAGTTTCACGCAAAAGTAGCACAGTTTTGTAAAACGGTCACAATGCCAATAAAGACTTGAACATGGTGTGGAGGAGGTTGTTGCGTTTTGTTTAACATTGGGTGATGGAATGATCTCACGCTGAGGGAATGAATGGCCCCGATCCTTTGGAAACACACAGGAAATGTCAGCACCCAGCACGGTACTGAAGTTAAACCAAGGGCACGCATGGGATCTATGGATCCCAGTTTTCTGGGCTGAAATTTGTGTCTAGGAAAATAATACCCAACATACTGCATTTGGAGGAAATAAAATATGCCGTGGAGAGTGTGTTTAGCCTGATTCACTTTTTCTTTCAATATTGGGTGTGTAAACTGCAGTTTATTATCTAAGTGGAGTGACAGGACTTAAAGGCTTCTATTCTTTTTGCCTTTTAAATTGCACTTCTGAACTCTTTTAAATAGCAAGTGTGTGACTTTTTAAATAATAGTATCTAACCAAGTGATTCCTTTTTGTTTTTTTCAGTACTAGAGGTTGAAGCCAGGGTCTCACGCTTGCATACTCTGCAAGTGCTGGACTACCAAACTGCACCCCCCAGCCCATTTTTTTCCTTTTATAGACAGGGTCTCACTAAGTTACACAGACTGCCTCTGGTCTCAAACCTGCGATCCTCCTGCCTCTGCCTCCGGAGCCACTGGGATTACAGGTGTGTGCCACTGCATCCGGCTCACCGAGTGATTCTTTTAAAAAAGAAATAGTGTGTTTCCTACAAACCAGAACTCCATCCTCACCTTTTTTTTTTTTTTTAATATAGTACTGGAGTTGAACCCAAGGCCCCACACCTGCTTAGTAAGTGCTCTACTACTGAGCTGCACTCCCAGCCCGTTTTTTACTTTTTTTCGCAGACTGCCTCTGGCCTGGAAACTGCGATCCTCCTGCTTCCACCTCCCGAGTTGCCAAGATTGCAGGCGTGAGCTGCCGTGCGCAGCTCCAACCTAATCTTACACCCCTGATGACGTAATGTAGTGGAACGAAGCAGCCACCATCTCCCCAGTTCTCAGCCATTCACCCTTAAGCAAGCTGACCAGGGCCAAGACGTCTTCTTGTAGTGATTTCCAGCCCTCCCTCCCCTCACAGCATTTCATCTCCTCTGCAGCTGCTCCCCTGTGGCCACTGCTGGCCACGTGCCTCCCAGGCTGACGTGGCCAAGGACGTTCGAGTCAGGTGGCGTCTTCTGTACTAAGCTGGCATTCTGTCAGGCCACTCTGCAGTGCTGCCCTGTCGCCAAGACATTGAATTTCCTAGCAGCAAGAGTCCCTGCCTGTTCCTGAAGACTCATTTCTTCACTCATTATTTATTAATGCTGGCTTTCAGTCCACAAATATTTACATAAAACCTAATATGTCGGGGGTTCTATAGGAACAGAGAAATTAGCTAGAAAAGTTAAACAGAAAATCCAAACAAGTAGGAGTCAAGAAAGCATACTCCAGGGCCGGGCGTGGTGGAGCATGCCTGTAATCCCAGCGGCTCGGGAGGCGGAGGTGGGAGGATCACAAGTTGGAGACCAGAGGCAGTCTGCGTAACTTAGCGAGACCCTGTCTCAAAAAGTAAAAAAAAAAAAAAAAAAATGGGCTGAGGTGCAGCTCAGTGGTCCAACACTTGCAGAGCATGCAGGAGCGAGGCCCTGGGTTCAACCCCCAGTACCGCAAAAAAAAAAAAAAAAAGAAAGAAAGCATACTCCTGATACCTGCTGTGCTAAGAATAATATGAGAAGGGGTGGTTTTCAAGGGAAGCCAAAGAAATGCAAATTAAAATAACAATGAAGTGACATTCACCTGTCAGCGACTGAAATAAAATTATAAGGCTCAATACCGGTTAAGATATGATCATTTAGGCAATTTCTATCTACTGTGGGGGACCAGGTATCAATACAGATGTAGCAAATTAATTTAGTGATATATTAATTTGTGTTGGCCCTTCTGAATTTTTCCATTCCCTTTCAAACAAGGTAGCCAGACCTTAGTTTCTTATTGCTGTGTAACAAATCATACCGTGGTTCCAATGATGTAAGACAAAGCCTGTGAGTGCACAGTCAGTCACGTTGGTTAGAAACCTTGGCAGGGCTCTGCCTTGGGTCTTACACTAGAAAGGTCAGGTGTCTGTCAGCCTGTGTTCATTTTAGTGGCCCTTGGGAAGAGTCCAAGTGCGTTCAAGTTCTTGGCAGAATTCAGATCCTGTGGCTGTGGGACTGGTCCTCGTTTCCGTGAAGATTGTCAGCCAGGGAGCCCCACCTGTGCTCCTAGTCACTCAGCCACCTGTGTCCAAAAGCAGTCCTGGCTCTCCCTGATGTTTCCAGTCCACCTCCAGGAAGGTCGCAGGCTCCTGTAAGGGCTCAACTGATTGGTCAGGCCCAATTGTGGAAAATATCAAGAGGATATATCGCGGGTAAATAGCTATGCACTGAACGCCAGCACATCTAATTTCAGGAAACGTAACTGGCTGTAAGGGAACACATTGGTCCAGACATAGCAGTAATGGGGGACCTCACTACCCCACTCTTTTCACTACACAGATCATCAAAACACAAAATCAACAAAGAAACCGTGGCCTTAAACAACACTGTATAGACAACTGGACGTAACAGAATATTCCATCCAACAAGTGCGGAATCCATGTTTTTCTCAGCACCATATGGAACTTTTCCTAAAATAGACCACATTTTAATTCACAAAATGAGCCTCACACAAATAGAAGAAACTGAAATCATTCCTTGTATCTTCTCAGATTACAATGGAATAAAAGTAGAAATCAATAGCAAAAGAAACGCCAAGAATGTTACACATACATGGAAATTAAATAACACACTGGTGAACGAGCAATGGATCATCAAAGGAATCAGAAAGGAAATTAAAAAGTTCCTAGAATGAAATGACAATGAAAGCACAACTTACCAAAACATCTGGGATACAGCCAAGGCAGTACTACAAGGGAAATTCATACCTATGAGTGACTACATCAAAAAGAGAAACCCTGAATGAATAACAAAATAAGTTAGCTTAATACGATAAATAAATGAATAATCTTTCAAGCAAAACACTCAGGTTTAGCCTGATATCTGCACAATATTTGTGGTAGTTGATAGCCAAAACACTGATCTTCCGAGTAGCTAAAATAAAATACTCTAGCCACAAATCTCTTGCCTTAGAAGCAAAGCCACAAAGATAGTGGCAGAAAGACATTGAGTAACATGGCTCTGAGAAATGACTGCTGTGATCTTGCAGGCTGTGTCTCAGAACAACATGTCCACCCTGATACCCACAGGCCACCTGGACCCCAGAACAGCTAGTAATGAGGCCCCACAAAATCTTTTAACAACATTTATTTCTCCGTGACCCTATGTGTGGCTCCAATCTTGAAGCTCCAGAGCAACACTGTGCGTGTTTATAGAAGGTCACCTAATGCTTCTTTATATCATCCTGAGATGATTCCACAGCCTCAAATTCTAACCTTCAAATAAGCACAAGTACGTCCCAGTTGGTAACATGAGTCAGGGTAGTACCAGCGCCAGCCACCTGATCAGTCGAGGATAATCAGGTTGAATTCAAAGCGATTCGAAGCTGCTTGAAGCCACTTAAGGGATTACCTGAGGTTTTGGCCACTTTACAAGTCAAACACAGTGACTGCTGATAATATTTTTGAAAACTGAATTCAACCCAGTTCTACATGCCACGAATTGACCATCACAAAATTTACTTGAGAACTCACTAAGAATTGTGACCATTTGCATTGAATCGGAAAATGATAGACTAATTTTACAAAAACAAGGGTAAATTTCCCACTAGTTTTATGTGGTTCTCATTTCTCTAAACTTAACACGTGTATGCACTAACTGCCACCTGTCTGTCAGTTTGTTGTACTGTGTGGGTAGGGGCTTGCATGTTGCTGTGATGCTGAAAGTTCTGCCAACAATATTGAAGACACCAGCTGGGTCACCCATGGTGGATAGGTTTCAGCTGAACTTCCAGACTAAGATAGATTGGGAGGAAGGACCTGAAAGCCCCCTCCCAAAACAATTAGCCATTGAAAGCCCTATGAATAGCAGAGAAACACTGTCAGATATAGTGCCAGAAAATGAGCCCTCCAGGTTGGAGTGCACTCAAAAGACAATGGGGAAGAGTTGCCTCCTCAAAGGAGAGTCAACCTTAATGACAGGAATGGAGTAAATCCCCAGAAATCTCCATTGCTGATGTGGCATGACTCAAAATGAGGAGGAAAAACAGTAAACATCAACTAATAGTTTGAACATGGAAATGTATGTAGTATGATTCTAGGAAAATTTGAAATCATCAAAAGGGAAATGGAGTGCATAAACATCAACATTGTAGGAATCAGTGAGCTAAAATGGACCAGCATGGGCCATTTTAAATGAGAATCATATAGTCTATTATGCCAGGAATGACAGATTAGAGAGAAATGGGGTTGCATTCATCATCAAAAAAGACTTCTCAAGATCTGTCCTGAAGTAAAATGCTGTCAGTGATAGAATAATATCCATACCCCTACAAGGAACGCCAGTTAATATGACTATTTTAAAATTTACACACCCATGACTAAAGCCATGGATAAGACAGGGAAGATTTTTGCCAGCTTCAGCAATCTGAAATAGATTGAACATGCAATCAGGATGTACTGATAATTACTAGTCACTGGAATGGAAAAGTTGGAAACAAAGAAGAAGCCTCAGTAGTTGGAAAGTATGGCCTTGATGACAGAAACGATGCTGGAGATCACAAGAGAATTTCGTTAGACTTTTTCATTGCAAGTACATTTTTTCATCAAAACAAACAGCAACTGAACACATGGAAGTGACCAGATGGGAGGTACAGGATCCAAATAGACTACATTTGGTAAAGCGATGCTAGAACACCTCAATATCAAAAGCCAGAACAAGACCAGGTGCTGATTGTGGGTCAGATCATCAACTGCTCATATGCAGGTTCAAAATAAAACAGAAGAAAATTAGAACAAGTGTATGAGAGCCAAGGTATGACCTTGAGTATATCCCACTTGAGTTCAGAGACTACCTCAGGAAGAGGTTTGATGCATTAGATACTAATGATGCAAGACCAGACAAGTTGTGGCATGATGTCAAAGATATCACTAATGAGGAAAGCAAAAGATTATTAAAAAGAAAGGAAAAAAGAAAAGACCAAATCACATGTCAAAAGAGACTCTGAAACTTGCTCTTGAATGTCAAACAGCTAAAGTCAAAGGAAGACATGACAAAGTTAAAGAACTAAACAGATTTCAAAGGGCAGCTCAAGAAGACAAAATCAAATATTATAATGACGTACAAAGAGCTGAAGAGAGAAAACCAAAAGGGAAGAACACACTCTGTTTTTCTCAAGCTTAAGGAATTGAAGAAAAAAATTCAAGCCTTTAGAGGCAATAGTGAAGGATTCTACAGGGAAAATATTAAATGGTGCAGGAAACATCAAAAGAAGATGGACGGAATACACAGAGTCATTATACCAAAAATAATTGGTGGACGACCAACCATTTCAAGAGGTTGTATACGAACAGAAACCAGTGGTACTGAAGGACAAAGTGGAAGCTGCCTTGAAATGCAAGGCTCCAGATATGATGCCAGATAGATAGATGGAATACCAATGGAGTTGTTTCAACAAACAGATGCAGCACTGGGAGTGCTAACATATTTATGCTAAGGGATTTGAAAACCAGCTACCTGGCCAACTGACTGGAAGAGATCCATATTTGTGCCTATTCCCAAAAAAGGGGATCCAATCAAATGTGAAAATTATTGAACAATATCATTAATATCACACCAAGTAAAATTTGCCAAACATCATTCAAAAGTAACTGCAGCAGTATATGTATATATAGGGAACTGCCTGAAAATCAAGCTGGATTCAGAAGAGGGCATGGAACCAGGGACATCACTGTTGATATCAGATAGATATTAGCTAAAAGCAGAGAATACCGGAAAGATGCCTATCTATGTTTTATTGACTATGCAAAGGCATTTGGCTGTGTGGATCACAACAAATTATGGATAACATTGTGAAGAATGGGAATAACAGAGTACTTAATTGTACTCATGAGGAATCTGTACATGGACCAGGAAGAAGTTGTTAGGACAGAACAAGGAAACACGGCCCGGTTTAATGTCAGGAAAGGTATGCATCAGGGCTGTATCCTTTTGCTGTAGCTCTTCAATCTCTGCTGAGCAAATGATCTTAGAAGCTGGACTTAATGAAGAAGAACATTGCATCATGATTAGAGGAAGACTCATTAACAACTCATGTTATGCAGACACATCTCTGCTTGTTCACAGTAAAGAGGATTTGAAACAGTTATTGATAAAGATCAATGAGCACAGCTTTCAGTATGGATTGTGACTCAACATCAACAAAAGTCCTTACCACTGGGTCAATAAGCAACTTCATGATAAATGGAGAAAAGATTGAGGTTGTCCAAGGTTTTTCTTTGGTTCTGCAATCAACACCCACGGAAGCAGCAGTCAAGAAATCAAAAGATGTATTGCAATGAGAAAAGCTGTTGCAGAAGACCTCTTTAAAGTGTTGAAAAGTAAAGACATCACATTGAAGATGAAAATGCGCCTGACTCATGCCATGATATTTTCATTCACATAATTCAGTTGTGAAAGCTGGACATTGAATAAGGGAGACAGGAGAATTAATGCTTTTGAAGTATGGTGCTGGAGACATATATTGAGTCTACCATGGACTGCCAAAAGCACCAACAGATCTGTCCTGGAGGAAGTACAACCAGAGGGCTCCTTGGAAGCAAGGATGGTTAGACTGCGTCTTAATGAATTTTGAACATGTTGGGAGGGGCCAATCCCTGAATAAGGACATCATATTTGGAAGATTGGTCAGTCAATGAAAAAAAGGCAGAACCTCAACTAGATGGATTGACAAGTGGCTGCAACAGTAGACTTAAAACTTAAACACAGAAAGGATTATGTATCTGGCACAGAACCGGGAAGTGTTTTGCTCTGTTATATATTGGGTCACTCTCAGTCGGACTCAACTTGATGGCAGCTAAACAACAATGTATTACATTATTTATAGGTGGCTCAAGACAATTTCTCTTTACTTAATGTAGCCAGAAGGGAAGCCAAAAGGCTGGACATTCCATTATAGAAGTTAGTCCTATCTGCATGTCTCATTTTCTCCTCTTCTCACATATCTACCCAGGGACACACACTTCCCTACTCTGATAGAGAAACGAGAACTGGCAACTTGGCTCTGTTCCTTAAAGGTTTCTAGCTTCTGCTTGAAAGCCACGAGGCCCTGTGCAGCAAAGCAGAGCCTCAGCATACGTTAGCGTGTTGTGGCTGGACGTCAACTCACATCAGGCAGCCACGAGACTGTGGGTGAGGAAGGGGAAGCGTGGAGGCAGGTTCTTGACTCAGAAAGGCGAGGACGCAGCTGTGCAAGCGTTAGGCAGAAGGACTGCGCCTCCTTCTCACCTCCGCAAGAGGACAAGGAGCCAGCTGGCCACGTGACACTCGCATTGGGTTCTGGATTCTAGCAGACGTCAGAGCAAGGGAATGGAGGAGTGCTGCCTTTGGAATTTGGCATCTTCTCCCCAGGAAACGCTGCCCTGATGCCCAGCGCGGACTCCAGCCCTCTGTGCCATGATCCTGTTTATAATTCCTTTGCTTCCACCCAACTCTGCAGACCCAGCCCTCCTGGACCATTCACACGCATACTTACTTTCACATGCGCACATGAAGACATGTGCCCACTTAGGTTCATACCCCCCGAAGTCAGACAGACAGACATGTATACACATCCTCACACACACACACACACACACACACACACACACACAGGCTCACGTAAACACACTCAGATCTGGAGAGACACCCCCGTGCACGTACACACAGGCATTCATCCCCGTGTAAATGGAGATGCATATCCTGTCCGGCACAAAGACGCATGCGCACGCCTATGCATGTTGCTCCTGTGCACGCACAGGGATGCGGTTCCGGCAGCCATTACAGGCCGCAGCATCCGGGCGCCACCCTGCAGATTTCCTCCCTTGAGTGTTTGCTGCCCCTCCCTCTGCCCTTCTCCAAACTTAGGTCACAAGTGCTCTGGCCCGAAACTGCCCAGCAGCCCCAGCAACTGCGCTGGCCAGGCCCTGAGCAGGCCAGCACTCAGCCTGGCTGGAGGGCTGCCGTGAGAGCATAAACACCTCCTGTGCCTTCCTTTGCTCTTCTTGGGCTGATTTTCCCTCAAATGCACCTTTTCTTCCCCATCCAGGTAGCGTCTTTGGCGCTGGAAGCCAAGGGGACCTCACTCCACATGGCTGGATGGACCCTGGCTCTGATTCCTGCAGTCTGGGAGCCAGGCGCCCCCTTAAGGCACAAGACCAGGGCATCTCACACCCAGTTGCCTCCTTGGGTCCCAGAGACCCCTGGCGAGCTGACCTACTCCTCCGCGCTCGTGGATGGGAGTTGCACAGCGCGCCTTTGGGTGCCAGCTTTCAACTCCCCAGCAGCTAGAAGGCCCCGAAGGACAGAAGGTGCCCTCTGGGCTTTGGCCAGACTTCACTCGGAAAAGGAAATGCAGGCGATTCTGGGAGGTTTGTAGCAAACGTTCCTTGATAAATTCAGAGGTTAAGTCAGTGAAGCACCCCCGTTTTTGGGTGAGCTGCAGCTCAGGTTTGCTCCACCAGAGTAGATTATAAGTCCCCATGAAGTCTGCCTTTGCAGGCAGAGCCCCCTGGGGCCATCTTCTCTCCTGGCTGAGGGGTTTCTAGGGACTGATCCCCTCACCATGTCTTTTGCAGAGGTGTATCAGACAGTGAGCATGAGGATGTCCTGGGGAGAGGTACCCAAGCCGGGGACTCTGTCCTTCCAGGGACCCTGGAAGGCTGTGCACCACTGACCGCCCTCCCACTGCCTTTTAACTTTGCTGCTGAAAAAAAGGCAGAACCTCAAGTAGATGGATTGACACAGTGGCTGCAACAATAGACTTAAACATAGAAAGGATTATGTGTCTGGCACAGAATTGGGGAGTGTTTCGTTCTGTTGTATATTGTTGGGTCACTCTCAGTCAGACTCAACTTGATGGCACCTAACAACAAGGGGCTGGGATTTAGCTCAGTTGGTAGAGCGCTGCGCTGCAGTCTCTGAGGTCCCAAGTTCAATTCCCAGCACTGTAAAAACGGGAGAAGGACCTGGCAATCCACTCCCAAGGCAATCCTGAAAACAGTCAGCCATTGAAAACCCTGTGAGGGTCGTTATGAGTCGGATACCGACTTGACGACACCTAAAAACAACAACAAGGTGAATTAATACAAAATACCCACCTGCAAGGAATTTACAGTCTAATGGAAGAAGCCACCGTTACAGGAAGATGGTGAAAGGACATGAAAGGACCTTCATAGTGCAAAGGCTGAGGCAGAAAAACAGTTTTCTGGGAAATCCACTTGAGCCAAGCAGTGTTGCCAAGCAGACAGGCAACAGGGCGGCTCTGAGCATGAGCGGTGTTGATCAAAGACAGCAGCTCACTTGTAGGGAGACAGCAGCCAACAGAGACAGAACCAACCCAAGGTTTGCCTCACGTAGGCTGCCTTGACCCCAAGCGGTCCACATCGTCATTCCTGGGCACAGACCTGGCGGGCATGGCAAACCCCAAAAGTCACTGAACGGCTATCTCTTTGTCCACATGTCACAGATGGAGGCCCGCAGACCCACTGACCTCTTAACAGCAAAAATAATTTCCTCCAGACAAAATGCTAAGTGTAGGAAAGATTTCCCCAGTCATCCATTTGAATGGAGTCCACTGCACCTCTCCTCTCTGCCTCGTTTGCTCGACTCTCTCTTTGCCTATGATATTTGGTGTAGGACTAGGAATGGACCTCTAAGGTGGAAAGCAAGGAAAAGCAGAAGAGTTCATGATTTCTAGGTAATTAACATCTTTCCTTGTCTAGTTTTATTTGAGTTTATAAAATAGAGAATTGTAGAGCCAGGAGTGGTGGTGCACGCCTGTAATCCCAGCAGCTCCGGAGGCGGAGGCAGGAGGATTGCAAGTTCAAGACCAGAGGCAGTCTGAGTAATTTAGCGAGACCCTGTCTCAAAAAGGAAAAAAATGGGCTGGGGGTGCAGCTCAGTGGTCCAGCAATTGCAGAGCATGCAAGCACAAGGCCCTGGGTTCAACCTCCAGTACCGAAAAAAAAAAATAGAGAGAATTGTCACAAACCCCAAAGCAAACAATGGCAGGCAACAAAATCAAGCCACTGCCGTGCTTAGCCTGACATTTGGGAACTGTACTGTGTGCAAGCCCATTGTCCCCACACTGTCCCAAGCAGCTAAGGCTTTTCAACTAGGGGCCCCTGTGCAAATGAACCAATCATAGATGGAGCTGGGCTTGGTGGGTCCACAGGAGACCCATATGCTGATCTGTCTCCACCTATGGCTACACATGCAGGTTTAGTCCTTGGTCTGAAGGGCACCTTGACCGGCTGTTCCCCAAAAGAGAAATCAGCTATTCTTGGAGTCACATTAGGCTTTTCTAGTAGTACTCTAAGCTGTACCTTGGGCTGGGATTTAGCTCAGTTGGTAGAGTGCTGCGCTGTAGTCTCTGAGGTCCCAAGTTCGATTCCCAGCACCACAAAAATGGGAGAAGGACCTGGCAATCCACTCCCAAGGCAATCCTGAAACAGTCAGCTATTGAAAACCCTATGACAGTTGCTATGAGTCGGATACCGACTCAACGGCACCTAACAACAACAACAACAAGCTGTACCTCTGGAGGTTAGGTTAAATTTTATGAGCCATTGGTTCAAATCACATAACTTCTAGAGATACATCTCCGGGTGTTACTGTCGGTCACAAAAACATAATGTGACTCTGAGAAGCGCTGATTTCCCTCTTTTAAAAAATGAGGAAACCACAGACAAATGCCAACCCAAACAAATGTGGCATCTTCGTCAGTCACAGGGAAGGATCCACGTCAACCTCTGAGTGGCTGAGACAGCTCAGGCTGGCTTGGGCTCGTGAGGAAGAAGTGGAAATCTCTGTGCCACAAACCCCAAAGCACAGTCTTGAAACGCGATGTGCAAGCCGGGGCACTTCGAGGCTGGAAGGGCTGCGGCTCTGGGGGGTGCAGATCCACCCAAGTCACGAGTTTGTGGCATCACAGCAAGAAAGGGGGGATGCTGCCAGTTAAAATAAAACAAAATAAAGCAGTGGAAGAAACGAGCCTTACAAGAGTGCTGTCTTTCATTTCACCAGGTCGTAAATTTAATGGTAAGCTTAGAATAAGGGCCACCACATGGCTTTGCAAGACAGTCTGCAGATTCTAGCTAGGATTTTTTTTTTCCTCTCTTTCTCCCCACTATCAGGCTTATTTTTCCCCCAGTAATATTATTTTATTGGTGATTTTCAGTATACGACTTAATGGGTCTCATTATGATAGTTCCACACATGCATTTCGTTGTGCATTGCTCATGTTCTCCTCCCTCCTCACCCTCTCCTGAACCCATGGTCATATCCATCTCCGTCCCCACCAATGGTCCCCCTTCTACTTGCATGTCTTTTGTGAGCATATCTATCTATATATGCACATTCAGATTTTGTCTGACGGGTAAAATATGTAATATTTCTTTTCTTTTCTCCCATTATCCTTTCTTCTTGCTCCCTCTCCCTTTTCTTTAGTCCATTATCTTTCCCTGCATGGCCCCTTCAGCTTGCATGACCTACATGTTTTAGTACTGAATAAATGTTGAAGTCTAACATTCACATTGGCCTACAGCCATAACCCTGTGGCATCCGATCCCGTCAGATCTCGGAAGCTAAGCAGGGTCAGACCTGGTTAGTACTTGGATGGTAGACCACCTGGGAACACCAGCTGCTGCAGGCTTGGGAGATGGACCCGGCAACCCACTCCCAAAAATCAATCTGCCATTGAAAACCCTATGAAGAGCAGAGAAGCACTGACAACAGTGTTTCCCCTGTTGTATGTTGGGTCGCTGTGAGTTGGATGCCGACTTGAAGGCACCTAACAACAACAACAATAGTTGCATGGATTGATTTCTGGATCCTGTCAACTAGGTTTCATGGCTCAACTTCTTCCATAGATTCTGGCCTCCTCTTTGCAAAGGAAATGGTGAGGACTGGGTAGATTCTGGATCTATCTGAAAGGGAGAGCTGGTAGAGTTTGCATGTGGCTTAGAGGCAGGACTGAGGGAAGGGAAGAGAGTGGGGGTAGCCAGGGGCTTGGCCCGAGCAGCCTCCGCCTCCAGGTGCGTAGGGATGTGTCAGCCCTGACTGCCTCTGGCTTCCTGGCACTGCTCCTGGTCCTGGAGCCCTTGTCAATGGGATTTGCCTCCCTCCGTCCTCTCCAAAACCAGGGAAAGGGGTGTTTTGTCTGTCCATGTGGAAAGATCTTAGCTTCAGACTTTAAACAAGGGCCTCCTGCATGCTACACACACATGACTGTGAGCACCCGCAGTGAGGGCAACATCAGCACCAGTCAGGGATAAAGACGGGTGAGGAGCAAGAGTCCTGAGAAGGACCCAGGGACAATCCTTCATCCCACTTCTTGCCACCAGGGAGATACTCCATAGTGAGGGGCAAGAAATGAGCATGAGAGACACGGCTACCAGGGAACAGGGAAGGTCAGCCACGCACTTCATCGTGTTGGGGTGCACACACACGCTCACACGCGCACACACACCTCAGGAACGACGTAGTTCGAGACAGCACATTCTCTCGCTGCACATGAAATCCTGCAACATTTTGTCTTCTCTTCCTTCTTGTTCTTGTTGTTGTTGTTGTTCTTCTTCTTCTTCTTCTTCTTCTTCTTTTTTTTTTTTTTTTTTTTTTTTTTTTTGTGGTACTGGGGGTTGATCCCGGGGCCTCACGCCTGCATGCTTTGCAAGTGCTGGGCCACTGAGCTGCACCCCCAGCCCTTTTATTTTGTTCTCTACTTTCTGAGACAGGGTCTCGCTAAGTTACGTAGACTTCCTCTGGTCTCGAACTTGCGATCCTCCTGGTTCCGCCTCCCAAGCTGCTGGGATTACAGGCGTGCGCCACCGCGCCCAGCTTCTTCCTTGTTTTTCTTCTTAATTTTTAAAAATTGCCGCTCAAATCTCTCGAAGCAGACTCTTTATTCTCCAACAGGTCATGCCCCATAATTCTGAGCCTCACTCTTTTGGACATCTGAGGATCTGAGTGAAGATCTTCTCTGGGCCTGAAGTCAAGGCAGCAATCCTGCCCTTTCTGGCGCTGGCTGAAAGGACAATGCAGGGAGGAGCCATCTGGCAGCGGGCAGGGCCCCCTGAGGGGAGTCTCATCTCCCCAGCTGCCTAAGCTTCCTGGCTGCTCAGACTTGCCCAGGTCAGACCAGAGCACTTCCACCTTTCTTCTTCTAACCATCCCCACCGTTCCTGATGAGCCCGCAAAGCCCTCTTCCAACCTATTCTATCAGCCACTTGCCTCGAGGAACCCAATTTAGGCTGTTTTTATGCATCAAATCTGGTCATATTTTACAGCCACTCAAATGTGTTCATTACTTTCAGCAGATTCTTAATCGAGTCCCTACTAGTTTTGTTTGTAATTTATACAAATTATATCATGTGCAAATAATGATTGCTTGGTCTTCTCTACTTTAAAACTTATACCTTTTTTTTTCTCTTTCTATTTCTGAATTTGTTTTATTGCCCAGATCTTCTGGAACAATATTAGATAGTAGGAAACGGCATGGCGCTATTTCTGATTTTTTGGAAATGCTTTTAGCTCTTCGCTCTAAAAATACAGTCTCGTCTATTTGGTGCTGGGTGCTGTTCTGGAATACGTGGTTAAAAGAGGTTTGTTTTCCAATAACAACGGTGGTTGAACCTTGTGAAATGCCTCTTCAGCGTCTATCGATACTTTTTCTGCATTCATATTTTAATTTTAAAAATACAGTCTCGTCTGTTTAGTGCTTGGTGCTATTCTGTCATAGCTGGTTAAAAGAGGTTTGTTTTCCAATAACAATGATGGTTGAACCTTATGAAATGCCTCTTCTACTTCTATCGATATTTTTTCTGCTTTCATATTTTAATTTTAAGTGTACGTTACTGGATTTTCTACCATCCTACCACTCTCTTCTCCCCCGAATAACTCACAAATGACATTTGGAATACTGTAATATATCTCTGCCTGCAGCCGTAGCCCTGTGGCATCCGATCCCGTCAGATCTCAGAAGCTAAGCAGGGTCGGGCCTGGTTAATGCCTGGATGGGAGACCGCCTGGGAACACCAGAAGCTGTAGACTTGGGAGAAGGACCTGGCAACCCCCTCCCAAAAATCAATCTGCCATTGAAAACCCTATGAATAGCAGAGAAGCACTGACAATAGTGTTTCCCCTGTTGTACAGAGGGTCGTTATGAGTCGGATACCGACTCGACGGCACCTAACAACAACAACAAATATATCTCTGGGTTTATTTGCAAGTGTTTTACTTGGGATGATTGTTACACTACCCATACTGTTCTATGTTTGCCAAAGTTGCCAGTATTAGAAAATAGATTTTTTACATAAAAATAATAATATGATTCTCTATCTTTTACTGGAGAAGTTCATAAAATGTAGGGCGTCTCATTTCTTTGAAAGCTTAAGAAAATGCCCCAGCGAAATCTTCTGAATCAGACATCCAGGGTGGAAGTAATGTTTTATTTTTAATTTTATAGTTTATTTTTGTTTTTTAATTTTTACCTTGTTAATAAATATATTCAGATTATCACTTAGAGAATGTTTTTTCATTTAATATGTGGGGAAGAAAATAATCTTTTTATTGGTAATTTAAAGGTCATTGGTGTCTTACTGTGCTTAATTTTCTCGTGAAGTTTAGTATCTACTTTTCTTTCTTTCATTTTTGAGTTTTATGTCCAATTTTACTTGATGAGATTTACCAAAGATCTCTCAGACTCACCCTAGAAGAACTAGCTTTGGGGATTATTTATTAATTCCTTTTCATTCTCTTTATCTTCATGTCTTTGGAAAAATAGCAAGAATTTTTTGATATAAAACATTTGGAAGGATTAGGAGGACTCAGAAAATAAAAGAGCCACCCTCCAGATTGTCCCCTCCCTGTCTTGATCCCTTCGTTTCTCTAGGGGCCAGGTGGGAGGTGGAGGGTGTCCCTCTCCTGCCCTTCTCCTCGGCCTTGCTGTGCACAGAGAGGCACATTTGCTTATGTGGAGTGCCCCAGCATGCACAGTGAGCTCCACATAGGTCGCTCTGATCTGCTTCTTTCAATAAGGACACACTTCAGAGACCCAGGTGTTGTTTATTTATCTATTTATTTATTTATTTTTGTGGTACTGAGGGGCTGAACCCAGGGTCTTGCACACACTTTGCAGGTTACATAGATTGCCTCTGGTCTCAAACTTGCAATCCTCCTGCCTTGGGATTACAGGTGTGTGCCACTGCGCCCAGCTTGTTGTTGTTGTTGTTGTTGTTAGGTACTGTTGAGTCGGTATCCGACTCATAGCTACCCTCAGTACAACAGGGGAAACACTATCAGTGCTTCTCTGCTGTGCATAGGGTTTTCAATGGCAGATTGATTTTTGGGAGGGGGTTGCTGGGTTCTTCTCCCAAGCCTACAACTTCTCGTGTTCCCAGGCAGTCTCCCATCCAGGTACTAACCAGGCCCGACCCTGCTTAGCTTCCGAGATCTGACGGGCTCGAATACCACAGGGCTATGGCTGCAGGCATAGACTACTTAGGGTATCAAAAACACATGACTATTTATTAAAACATTGAGCAAATCAGGGGAAAGCGCGAACACAGTCCCCCACTACCACAAATTATGCAGTCGAGTTTCCCACATTTGGGGAAACCGCAGGGGTCAGCACATCCGGAGTGCAATGGATAAGCCGCGCCCTGGGAAAACCACCTTCATGATCATGGTATCTCCCCTGCCAGCTACTCAGCACTTATTAAGGGGTAACTATGCATTCTTTCGGGGCTGGGATTTAGCTCAGTTGGTAGAGCGCTGCTCTGCAGTCTCTGAGGTCCCGAGTTTGATTCCCAGCACTGCAAATGGGAGAAGGACATGGCAACCCACTCCAGAAGCAATCCTGAAACAGTCAGCCATTGAAAGCTTGATGGCACCTAACAACAACAACAATATTTGGGCTGGGATTTAGCTCAGTGGGTAGAGCGCTGCGCTGCAGTCTCTGAGGTCCCGAGTTCAATTCCCAGCACCATAAAAATGGGAGAAGGACCTGGCAATCCACTCCCAAGGCAATCCCGAAAACAGTCAGCCATTGAAAACCCTATGAGGGTCGCTATGAGTCGGATACCGATTCGATGGCACCTAACAACAACAACAACATGCATTCTTTCCTGTTCAGAGATCTTGGGACACATTTATAAATAAAATAAAGACCCTCACTCTCATAGAGCTTATGCTCAGCTCTCCTTCCTAGTTAGATGTACAGATTTTTATAAGCCAACTTTCACAAATTGCTAATTAGGAGACATGGTTTCTTTTTTAAGTTTCACATTTCCAACTGGTTAGAGTATTCTGTTTATATACCACGTTCTGGAGTACAGAACTTTGCCTTTCTTTGTCAGTTTTCTTCTTTGGGAAAGGTGTGATGAGGTCCTCAGAGGATGGCTCTGTACAGGTTGTTGTTTGTTGTTGTTAGGTGCCATTGAATCGGTATCTGATTCATAGAGACCCTCATAGGGTTTTCAGTGGCTGACTGTTTCGGGATTGCCTTGGGAGTGGATTGCCAGGTCCTTCTCCCATTTTTGCGGTGCTGGGAATTGAACTCAGGACCTCAGAGACTGCAGAGCAGCACTCTACCAACTGAGCTAAATCCCAGCCTGAGCAGCACAAGGTAATAATTAGTCAATTTTTCTTCCAGGGGATCCTCCCAAACCACTCACATGTGAGTTTATCCTCTGCAACTGCTTTTAAATTTCTGGATACTTTCATTAGGATCTTTTGGCTGCCTGAGACTTGCGCACTAAAGAGGATCCTTCCTTCCTTCCAGCAGAGCCCCTTTCCTTCCTTGTTACAAGATGGCAATGGTTCCGCCATGATGGTGCCTGCCCGTTGTGTCTTGGACCAGGAATCCTACAATAGGCTGCAGCTTTGTGCTGGCCTCTCTCCCACACCCGCTCTATCCTCGGCACAGGAAACTCTTTGGGTAACTTGCTCAGATCAGACTCTAAACCAAACCACATCCCTCCTCAACCTGTCTAGACCACAGAAGGAAAAGAGCCCCACTCTTTCTCCTTTCTCCAGGGGGAACTGGAGCATTCCAGAATTTCCACCATTCCAGTTTATCTGTGGGCATGCAGGCAGCCAGACATCCAGACAACCAGACAATCACACTTTTCTATTCTTTCCTTTCTTTCTTTCTTTCTTTCTTTCTTTCTTTTTCTTTCTTTTTTTTCTTTTTTTCTTTTTTTGTTGTTGTACTGGGGGTTGAACCCAGGGCCTCGAGCCTGCATGCTCTGCAAGTGCTGGACCACTGAGCTGCACTCCCAGCCCATTTTTTTACTTTTTGAGACAGGGTCTCGCTAAGTTGCGCAGACTGCCTCTGGTCTTGAACTTGCCATCCTCCTGCCTCCACCTCTTGAGCCTCTGGGATTACAGGCGTGCACCACCGCACTCGACTCACTTTTCTTTTCTTTCCTTTTCTTTCCTCTTGCTGTTTATTTGCTTACTTGGGTTTAACTGTCACCTCTCCCAGAACATAATAAATTATTTTGCATTTCTCTTGAACAACTTTTACAACCTGGCATTATCTGGTCGTTTTTAAAGCTATTCAACGGGTTTTGACTGTGTTGTGTTTTCTTTTAGTGGTATATAAGGTTGTCATCTATAAATGCTACAGAATGCCTTCTCATCTACTAAGGTGATTTGTTGACCTGGGTTTTGGGAACTTCTTGTATTTTGTTAATAGCTTCTACCACCAGTGTGATTCTTTCTGTAAGGTATTCTGTGTTTTACTTTAATCTCATGGGTTCCGTGTTGCCTGATACACAGAAAATTGTGAAGATGAGTTTTAAGATCTTTGGGGCCTGATTACTTGCATTTAAGTCCTGAATCCACCACTGACTGCCAGGACCTTGATTTAATTCAATATTTAGTAAGTATTTGTTGGGGGGCTGGGATTTAGCTCAGTTGGTAGAGCACTGCGATGCAGTCTCTGAGGTCCCGAGTTCAATTTCCAGCACCGCAAAAATGGGAGCAGGACCTGGC
The DNA here is from genome assembly GCA_007922755.1 of Pedetes capensis. NCBI lineage: Eukaryota > Metazoa > Chordata > Mammalia > Rodentia > Pedetidae > Pedetes > Pedetes capensis. The sequence continues at coordinate 3,396 of VMDO01026164.1, read as the reverse complement.
AATCCACTCCCAAGGCAATCCCGAAATAGTCAGCCATTGAAAACCCTATGAGGGTCACTATGAGTCGGATACCGACTCCATGGCACCTAACAACAACAACAAGTATTTGTTGAATGCCTGCCATAGGACATGCATGATTCTAGGTACTGAGACCAGAGCAATGTCTAGAACATACAATTTCTCTGCTTCAAGCTGCTTACAGTGGGGTAGAGGGTTAGCCCGGGGGTGGATCCCGCGATAGAAGGACAGAACGGAGAGCTGGGGGTAAGGAGGATAGGGCCTGCAGTGTTATGGGGGTTGGTAAAAAATCTGAAGGAAATGAGATTGTCAAGCTGTATGCAAAATTTAGGAAGTGTGCGCCAGTCAAAAGGAAGAACAGATTCAAAGGCACACTTGTTCTAAGGTCAGCTGGAAAACATGGGAGGGAAAAACAAAAGATTAACAAGATCAGACTTGGGTGTGTTTAAAAGGTCAATTTTTCGTATGTTGCGATAAATGGGAAGATGTATCGAGCCTGCTGGGAGACAATGATTGTAACCCCAGTGGGAAATGAGCCAGACAGTGCTTGTTGTTGTTGTTGTTAGGTGCCGTCGAGTCGGTATCCGACTCATAGAGACCCTCTGTACTGCAACGGGGGAAACACTATTGTCAATGCTTCTCTGCTGTTCATAGGGTTTTCAATGGCAGATTGACTTTTGGGAGGGGGTTGCCAGGTCCTTCTCCCAAGCCTACAGCACCTGGTGTTCCCAGGCGGTCTCCCATCCAGGTACTAACCAGGCCCGACCCTGCTTAGCTTCCAAGATCTGAGGGGATCAGATTCCACATGGCTACGGCTGCAGGCCAGTGCCAGAAGGTGCTAGGGATGAATAAATGGGGCTTTGGGTGATACGGCCTAGGGAAGACTAGACCAGGGCTTTACTTCTGTAGTGGCACATTCTGAAGAAAAGGAAGCTGGGCGGGTCATCCACAACCACCACCTTGAGCTTCTGGCTTGAGAAATGAGGTAGATGGAGGTGTCTTTACAAAGGACACTTGGAGAATATTCCAGAACACAAGTGGTTGCCGGTGGATTGCTACATCCCTCTGGAAGCCGTGAGGGGCGGTGATTCATTCTAATCTTGCCTCAGTATGAAAAAGGAGACGTGATTGGTCATCTTGGCACTCTCCGTGCCTCCCATGCCTCTGAACGTGGACAGGGCCAACTCTCTAGGAATAGGGTATCTGCGCCCTGCATGTGCTGTGGGAGAGAGAGAGCAGAGGCAAAACCAAAGCAAGGCATGCAGTCAGTGGGTGAGTTTCCCAGCTTATGTCTAGGTAAGAAGATGCCAGATTTATTGCATCTTAAGATTTACTTTCGTGGGCTAGGATTTAGCTCAGTTGGTAGAGTGCTGCGCTGCAGTCTCTGAGGTCCTGAGTTCAATTCCCAGCACCCCCAAAATGGGAGAAGGGCCTGGCAATACAATCCTGAAACAGTCAGTCTTTGAAAACCCTATGAGGGTCGCTATGAGTCAGATACCTACTCGATGGCACGTAACAACAATAACAATGAGACTTACTTTCAGGGTGAATGGTAAAGAATAAAAATGCTGTTCATTAAAAAAGAAAATTCTTACTTTTTTTTTTTTTGGCCTTTGTTTGGATTTGGCTTGGATTTTTGTTATGCTGTAAAAGGTCTACGGAGATGATTTGATAGTTGCATAATGGATGTATCAACTGACTTCTTACTCTGTGCCCCACTAACATGTATAAATAAAACACAAAAAATGAATTATGTTATACATTTTAAATAAATAAAATTTAATAAGTAAAAATTATTAATGTAGCTGCTTAAAATATTGTTGTTGTTGTTAGGTGCCATCAAGTCGAGTCCAACTCATAGCGACCCTCATAGGGTTTTCAATGGCTGACTGTTTCAGGATTGCTTCGGGAGTGGGTTGCCATGTCCTTCTCCCATTTGCAGTGCTGGGAATCAAACTCGGGACCTCAGAGACTGCAGAGCAGCGCTCTACCAACTGAGCTAAATCCCAGCCCCACTTAAAATATGTTGTTGTTGTTAGGTGCCATTGAGTCGGTATCCAACTCATAGCCACCCTCATAGGGTTTTCAATGGCTGACTGTTTCAGGACTGCCTTGGGAGTGGATTGCCAGGTCCTTCTCCCATTTTTGCGGTGCTGAGAATCGAACTCAGGACCTCAGAGACTGCAGCACAGTGCTCTACCAACTGAGCTAAATCCCAGCCCGCTTAAAATATACTAGGTAATAAAAAAAAAAAAAAGAAAGAAAAGAAAGAAAGAAAGAAAGAAAGAGAGAGAGAAAGAGAGAAAGGAAGAGAGAGAAAGAAATAAAAAGTTTTTATTAGTCAGAAACCCAAGGGTCTCTGCAGCGGACTGCACGTCTGTGCCCCCTCTCAAATGCGTGTGTTCAAATCTCATCTGTAAGGTGATGATTCATGAGGTGGGGCCTCTGGGAGGTCAAGAGGGTGTAGCCCCCAGGATGGAATCAGCGCCCCATACAAGGGACTCCAGAGAGCCTTCCAGTGCTCTTTCTACCATGTAGGACCTTAGGGGGACTTGGCAGTCCACAGACCAGAGGAGAGGTGGCTTCCAGAGCTTGCCCAAGCTGGCATGTTGACCTCAGCCTTCCAGTCTCCAGGACGTTGAGGAGGACACTCCTTTGCTGTTGGCACCCAGTCTGTGGTCCAGTGTTACCAGCACCAACATGGACTGTCAGCCTCTGGGGACAAAGCTCCTGGCACAGAGGACCCACGCGAGCCAAGCACCTTGACAGAGCTGGGTGGGCAGGGTCCCAGGTGGAGTGGCGTCACGTCACCCTCTGAAGAAATGAGCCAGAAGAGTGTCACGCTTCCGGTGTACACTGGAGAGAGGGAAGAGAATGCAAGAGGGGAGGAAATGAAAAGGAAGAAGAGCCCGAGAGGCGGAGAGGATGGGGCTACTCAGAATGACCCCTTGCCAAGGCACTTCCCCGAGTCTTCTGGAAAATTCTACAGCATTCTCGAAGGATAGAGAAAGTGAGGTCTTAAAGGAAGAGGCCGAGTTGGGAGACTGGGTGACAAGTAATAGGCAGAGATCTGGAGGGAGAGGTGATCTCAAGACTGCAAATATGTCTGGGGTTTAATGCCAGAGGTCGGCACGACCCTGATTATTCACCCCAAACTCTGCAGAATTCCACATGCTGCGAGATGCTCGTGGTGGAGGGGGCTGGGCTTGAGAAAGCAGTTTCACCTTTTCAGACCATCTGGGCTCTGAGAGGCCAATGGGCCACATAATTATTAAGTCCATTTCTACCTCCCAGGAATATGCCTTGCTCTTGATTTCTTCTTCTTCTTCTTCTTCTTCTTCTTCTTCTTCTTCTTCTTCTTCTTCTTCTTCTTCTTCT
>VMDO01026163.1:0-27130 GCA_007922755.1 Pedetes capensis | reverse complement strand
AAAAAAAAAAAAAAAAAAAAAAAAAAAAAAAAAAAAAAAAAAAAAAAAAAAAAAAAAAAAAAAAAAAAAAAAAAAAAAAAAAAAAAAAAAAAAAAAAAACCACTACATAGCTACAGCTATCTGGTTTTTGACAAAGATGCCAGAAACATGTGTTGAAGGAAGGACAGCCTCTTCAAAAAATGTTAGGAAAACTGAATATCTACATGTGGAAGAATGAAACTAGATCCTTATCTCTTGCCCTGTAAATAAAAAAAAATTCAAAATAGATCAAAAACCTTAACATAGACCTGAAACTTTGAAACTGCTGGAGGAATACACAAGGAAAATATTTCAAGATATAGGCACAGGCAATGAATTTCCAAAGAGGATTCTAATAACCCAGGAAATAATAGTGAGAACTGACAAATAAGACTGCATGAAATTCTTCTGCACAGGAAAGGAAACAATTAACAGAGTTGCCATATGGTCTGCAGAATGGAAAAAATCTTTTCTAGCTATTCAACTGATTTTATATCACTTGAAACAATGATTCACGAATGCCCAACTAATAAGGTTTCATTATGACACTTTTATATATGTGTATAATGTACTTTAATCATAGACATCCCCCATTATCATCTATTGTAAACCACTCTACCAATGTTCCCCTTTCTCTACCTTAATTATCTTACACTTTTATGTCTTTTTTTAAAGTCTAAATTACACATATGAGAAGAAACATGTAATATATTTCCTTCCTAGTCTGGCTTATTTCTGTTAACATGATCTCCAGTTCCACCCATTTTCCTGCATGTGATATGATTTTTCTCTTCTTTACTGATAAATAATACTCTCTCTCTCTCTCTCTCTCTCTCTCTCTCTCTATATATATATATATATATATATATATATATATATATATATATGTTCATTCCAGAAGGTTCATTCCAGAAGTTGGCTATTGTGAATAGTCATGCAGTAAACATGGGTATTTGGTTATCTCTACTGTATTCTAACTTTAATTTCTTTGGGCATATACACAGAAGTAGTATAGCTGGATCATATGTTAGGGTTTTTTGTTTTTGTTTTTGTTTTTTTGTTTGTTTGGTTTTTTTTGAGGAACCTCCATTCTGATTTCCTTATTGGCTACACAAACTTACATTCTCACCAACAGTGTATATGGGCTAATTTTTCTGTTTCCTTCTCAGTGCTATGTTTTCTTTTATTTTATTTTTTGTTGTTGTTTTCTTGAAGATAGATATTCTGACTGAGGTGAGACAGAATATCACTGTAATTTTGATATACATTTCCCTGTTAAGTATTTTAAATTTTTTTCTCTTGTATTTATTTGACATTTCTTCTTCTTTTGAGAAGTGTCTATTTATTTTACTTCTCCATTTATTGATTAGATTATTTGTTCTTTGGTGTTTAACTTTTTGAGTTCTTTATATATTCTGGATACTGATCCCTTGGCAGAAGAATGTGTATTCTGTCACTGTTGGATAGAATATTCTGTAAATGTAAATCCATTTGGTCTCAGATGAGGTTTATCTTTGAAGTTTCTTTATTGATTTTTTTGTCTAGATGACATATCTATAAAAGAAGTTCAGGTATTGAAGTTATCCACAGTTACTATATCTGGACACATCTATATCTTTATATCCAGATGTTTGTTTATGCAAATCAGATGCATCAGCATTTGGTGTTTATATGTTTATAAGCTTTAGATCCACTTGATGGATTGTTCTCTATATTAGCATATAGTGACCTTCTTTAGCTCTTCTAACCAAGGATTCAAAGTGAACCTGAACTTGAACCCTGAACCCATTCTTGTTCAAGAATTTTTAAATTTTTTCTGAATTTGAACCTGAACCTGGAGGTTTGAATCCTCTGTGTAGATAGCAGGGTTTCAAACCAAAGCTGAACCTGAACTGTAAACCCCTTCTGATTCAAGCATTTCTAAAAAAATTTTTCTAAACCTGAACCCAAACTTGATTCAGGTTCAAATTAGGGTTCAGTTTGGGTTCAGAAAAGAAATAGCAAACTCTTCAAATGTAATGGGCTGAGGGTTTGGGCTTGCGTTCAGATTGAAGCATTGTTTCTAACTAATTTTGGCTTGAAATCTACTTTGTCAGATATAAGTATAGCTAATCCTGCTGGGGGCTTGGATTTAGCTCAGTTGGTAGAGCGCTGCACTGCAGTCTCTGAGGTCCCAAGTTCAATTCCCAGCACCGCAAAAATGGGAGAAGGACCTGGCAATCCACTCCCAAGGCAATCCCAAAACAGTCAGCCATTGAAAACCCTGTGAGGGTCGCTATGAGTTGGATACCGACTTGACGGCACCTAACAACAACAACAACAATCCTGCTGGATTTTGAATACTGTTTGCTTAGAATACCCTTTTATATTCTTTCATTTTCAATCTATGTGTGTCTTTGTCATTCTTCTGAGTTTCTTGTAGACAGCATACAGTTCAGTCTTGTTTCTTAATCCATTCAGCCAGTGTACATCTAGAGATTAGAGAGTTTAAGACTGTTTATTTTTAGTGTTATTGGTTATCTTTGTTTGTAGTTGTTGTTAGGTGCCGTCGAGTCAGTATCCGACTCACAGGGACCCTCATAGGGTTTTCAATGTCTGACTGTTTCAGGATTGCCTTGGGAATGGATTGCCAGGCGCTTCTCCCATTTTTGTGGTGCTGGGAATTGAACTCGGGACCTCAGAGACTGCAGCACAGTGCTCTACCAACTGAGCTAAATCCCACCCCTGGTTATCCTTGTAGGGTTTGTATAAATATTGCCTTCTTCATCTTAGAGTTTTGCTGGCTTACTAAGTTAATAATTTTTTATTCTGTCCTACTTTTCATTTATTTGTCTATTCTTAGATTTATTCTTACCTGAGCTGTCTTGATTGTGTTTATCTTTCTGTCTTTAAGTATTTTCTGCCATGCTGGTTCAGTGATCATGAATTACTTTCACAGAAGTTTATCATAGAAGGTCTTGAATTCTCCTTAGATTTCAAAGGACAACTTTGCTGAACATAGTAGTTTTAGGTGGCAGATATTTTCTTTTAAGACTTAAAAATACATCAGTCCATGTTCTCCTGGCCTTTAGGGTTTCTATGGAAATATCTATTGTTATTCTGGTAGGTTTACCTTTATAAATAACTTCTTGCTTTTCTATTGCAGCTGTCAGTATTCTTCCTTTATTCTGTATATTTGACATTTCAAATATGACATGGAAGGATTATTTTCTTGTCATATCTAGTTAGAGTTTTAAGTGCTTCCTGTACTTGGATGTCCATTTCTTTCCTAAGATTTGGGAAATTTTCTGCAATAATTTCATCGATTAAGTTTTCTATGCCTTTAGTTTTTATCTTGTTTTCCTCTTCTGTAGCAGTTTCATAGGCTGGATTGTTTAATCATGTGCCAGAGGTCTTGACTATTTTGATCATGATTTTTTATTGCTATTTGAATGTAATATTTCCTCACCCTTGCTTCAATGCCTGATATTCTTAATAATGCCCAGTCTAGTCAATTGGTGATTGTCATTGAGTGTTTTATTTGATTCATTGAGCTTAACCTTTCCAATATTCCCATTTATTTTTTTCCAGAATCTATATTACTTTCCTAAATTTCTTGTGCAAGTTGCTAAATATCTCATCTAAGTCTTGAATTGACTTCTTTATCTTCATTCATCTATTTGAAAGCTCTTGAGTTCAATAAGCATTTTTAAAACTGTCCTTTTGTATTCTTTGTCTGCCATTTAAACCATTTCGGCATTGTCAGATTCTGTTAATGAAGAGTTATGGGCTTTTAGAGGTGTCATGTTACCTTGCTTTTTCATATTTTTTGTGTTTCACTTTTTTCTTTTCTGTACTAGAGATTGAACCCAGAGCCCTGTGTATGTTAGGCAAGTGCTCCACCACTGAGCCATACTCTCAGTCCCTTTTCCATTTTTTATTTTGGGAAAGGGTCTTACTAAATTGTGCAATCTGCCTCTGTCCTTGAGCCTGTAATCCTCCTGACTCAGCCTCCAAAGTATCTGGGATTATAGGCACGCACCACAGCACACAACCTCTAGTGTTTCTATGTCACAATTTGTTCTGTTGGGATGGATATCTCTTCCAGTTTTATATGTGGGTCTTCTTAGTGAGCAGCCTTGTCTTGAGGGTTCAATTCCCAGTATCACTCAGAGAGGAGGAAACTATCAAAATAGCAAGAATGCCAAAAAAACAGATATAGAAATAAAATAAACATAAATTAAAGCCAATTACTCAACCACAAATAACCATAGACAACTAAATAGCAAAAATAATGTAGAATGAGCTCGGATGTTAAAAAGTAATAAAATAAATGAATGAAATAAAGGAGTTGCAAGCAAACTAAAACAAAGACAAAAAAGAAGCAAGACTAAATAAAAGAAAAAAGGGAAAGAATGTGAGGAAGAGGAAAGAGCAAAAGGTTAAAAACGGTGATTATAAAATAAAAATACATAAGATAAAGGAGAAAAGAGAAATGATAAATAAAAACAAAAGCTTTTAAAATATAAAATAATATCTAAAAATACTAAAACTATAATGCAAAAAAGTAATGATATAAAATATAAAAGTATACTTGGAGAAACTTCTTTCCAGGTCTTCTAATATTGGAATCTCCTAAGTAGGGTATGTAGTGAGTCATAGTTTGAGTCAATTTTAGTTTCTACTACTCAGGTGATGCTGTATGTGGGTTTTCAGGCCATTCCAGGGTCAATTGTTAGCTTCAGGGCTTCATTCATTTTAGAAGCTTCCCTTCTTTAAGTACCAGAAGCCAGAGTCTGGCAGCAAAGACCTTTACAATCTGTGGGATGCACAGGTTCCCACTTGCTCCAGAAGCCCCTCAATTTGTGCATCAAAGGTGGCAAACATCCAAGCTGAGAGATATCCTCCTCATGCATCAAAGAGTCAAGAAGCAAAGAGCACTTTGTCAAGAAGCAAAAAGCACTAGAAGGAGAGATCTGAGGAGACCAGGCACTCTGAGAGGTACTCTCAGGACTTTCAGATCCTGCCCAGGAATAAACCATTCTGCGGAGGGAAGAGGTTGTGAAAATTGGGCAGTTTGCTAGACCTGAGATCAGAGCTCTTGGCCCCATCTGGTAGCAAACTACACGTGGTAAGGTGGAAGCTCCAGAAGCCAAGCTATCTGCTGGTCATGAGTGCAGAGCTTAGTCCCCACCATAATCTACACATGATGCAGCTTACTCCTCACCACAGAGGGAGAGACTACAAACCATAGGGACCTATATAGCTCAAGATCCCTGCTATATTAACTTCTCAGAGGTTCTGCATATGACCATGCTATCTTTCCATAACCACCTCTCCTAACTACCTCCCTCCAAAACACTATGTCAGGGTGACCCAGATCCCCTGAATTATAATTATTCACTGTTTTCAGGTCTCCAGAGTAGCTCAGTCTCAGATAATGGCCCTTTCTCAAAGACATGTACATTTGGTTTCTTCTGGTACTGAATTTCACTGTGGCAGGCCTAGCACTGAGCTCCAAGGCATATCCTCATGCTAGCTTTTCTGCCCTGCTCCTTAGTGGGTGGCTGATTATTTCCTTCCTCTGTTGCCTCAGGTTAACCCATTAACACCCAGCATCCTATTTATAGGACAGTAACAAATATGCCATTATTATTTCTCAGAATTTATATCAGAATCTTGTGCATTTGCATATCTTAACACTGTATCTCACTATATTTCAACCTTATAGTGTGATAACATGTGGTGAGTCTGACATAAATTCCGAGAAATAATTAGCGAATTTGTTGGTGTCCTATAAATAGGACACTTGGGTAAAGGAGTTAAGGGAAGGATGGTGGTGGGGTCAGTCCCTTGGCCACTAGCTGAAATGGTTGTAGAGGTTCGATCTGTGAATACTGGCCTAGGGGCAGGGGACATATGACCCAGCACTGCTGTTCCTGGTGGCAGGCCTAGTACTAAGTTTCAAGCATAAATCTTGGACTTAGTTCCCTCTCCTAACTCCAATGGGAAGATGTCTTTCTCCATGTCATATTTCTAGGAGTTGGAATAATGGTAATGTGAGAAACTCATTGCTCCCTGATTTTCTAATGCTTCTTTTCTATTATTATAGTAAAACTAGGTATTATTACCTATTTCCTGGCTTCCTCAGGTCTTATAAAAGTAGTCTAGCACATGAATAAATGTTCAAATAGTTGTGCTTGAGGGAAGAAGACATTTAAGGATCTTATTCATTCATTTGCCTCCTTGATATGCCTCCTCAAAAAATTGTTTTTGCAGTACTAGGGAGAGGGGTGAACCCAGGGACTTGCACATGTTAGGCAAGTGTTCTACCCTAAGCCATTTTTATATTCTTTTAATCTTGATACAAGGTCTCTCTACATTGCACAGGTTACTTCTGGCCTCCAACTTGCAATCCTCATGCTTCAGCTTCCTGAGTTCCTGGGATTCCAGGTGTGTACCATGGTGCCCAGCAAAAAATAAAAATAAAAAAGAAGGAGGGAGTATATAATAAGTGTCATTAGTTACTCCTCAATCATAGGATAGTATCAGTTCAATTATCCTCTTAACTCAAACCTAAAACATTGTGGTCAGACAACAATGTGAGGGTCTTCTTACACCAGCTAGGCTTGGCATTTATCATTCCCATATATACCAAATAAGTAACTTTGATTGTAAAGAATTCTAGCCAAAGAGTAAGTCAGAATTACACTGGAATTTATATTTAACCACAGGGGCAACCCTCAACTGATCATTACCAGTAGGTGGATAGACTTTGTCTACAACCATACCACCGTGGTATCCAATCGTGTCAGGTCTTGGAAGGTAAGCAAGGTTGGACCTGATTTGTACTTAGATGGGCGACTACCTGGAAATACCAAGTGCTGTAAGCTTTGGAAAAGGACCTGGCAACCTAGTCCTGAAACAATCAGCCATGGAAGATCTAGTAATAGCAGAGAAGCACTAACAATAGTGCCGGGCATGGCACAGTTTCAGGTAATGTTTCATCTGTTGTCCACAGGGTTACTATGAGTTGGACCCAACTTAAAGGCACCTAACAAAAATAACCGTGAATATCCCAATTCTTTCCAATGGCTGTTGAGATAACTCTGGGTTGTATTTTACACTTTTCCCCAGAGTTCTCCATTGGCATTGAGCTGTAATTGCTCCCACATAGTAAACAAACTCCTAGAAACCAAAAGGAGAATGACTGTCAGGGACTGGAAAAGGGGAGGAAAAAGGGAGACATACAGAGATTCATATTTGCAAGGTAAAAAAGTTCTAGATATCAATATGCATATAGTTATTCCTGGAAGTGAAAAGCATTTGATTCATTTACTGATAAAAATCAAAGAGCACAGCCTTCAGTATGGATTGCACCTCAACATTAAAAAAAAAAAAAACCCTTACAACTGGGTTAGTACAAAACTTCATAGTAAATGAAAAAACTTAAAGTTTGCCAAGATTTTATTTTACTTGGTTCTATAATCAATACGCTGGGATTTAGCTCAGTTGGTAGAGTGCTGCACTGCAGTCTCTGAGGTACCAAGTTCAATTCCCAGCACCACAAAAATGGGAGAAGGACCTGGCAATCCACTCCCAAGGCAATCCCAAAATAGTCAGCCATTGAAAACCCTATGGGGGTCACTATGATTTGGATACCGACTTGATGGCATCTAACAACAACAACAACATAATCAACACGCACAGAAGCAGCAGACAAGAAATCAAAAGACTCGTTGCACTGGGAAAAGCTGTTGCAAAATGCCTAAGTGTTGAAAAGTAAAGATGTCATATTTAAGGCAAAGGTGCACTTGGCTCATGTCATGATATTTTCAGTTGCATAATATGCTTGTGAAGGCTGGACACTGAATATGGAAGACAAAAGAATTGATGCTTTTGCATCATGGTGCTGGAGACAAATATTGACTATATCATGGACTGCCAAAAGAACCAACAGATCCATCCTAAAAGAAGTGTAACCAGAGTGCTCCTTGGAAGCAAGGATGTCCAGACCGTGTCTTATGTATTTCAGACATGTAGTTAGGAGGGACCAATCCCTGGAGAAGGACATCATGTTTGGGAAACTGGCGGGACATCCTCAACAAGATGTACTGACATAGTGTCTGCAACAATGGGCTTCAACATAAAAAATATTCCATGTCTGGCACAGAATCAGGGAGTGTTTCATTCTGCTGTACATGGGGTTGCTATGAGTCAGACCTGACTCAAAGGCACATAACAATAGTTAAATTGTACTGTACATTTAAAAATAGTTAAGATGCTACATGCTTCTTACCAAGACAACCATAAAGAATTAGTAGTAAGGTGGTCATGGTAAGCAATGGTTTTAAATTTTGAGAAGTAAAAATAAAAATGTACACTTCAAATCTATTTAGTTTTACAAATGTATGCATATCATTCACATGTGCATATATTTTCTAAAGTAACTTTATTTTAAATTAACTATATATTTATAAGCTACAGTATTTATTTTACAAATATTTTATACAATGTAAACTAAAAGAGAAGGGAAAACAAATGGCTTACTTATTATCAGAAGCATTATTCTTAGAGGCTTGCATCTGTGCTGCTCCCAGTGCATAACCAACAGAATATCCCGAAAATGCTGAAGCATCTGCAATACCTGTAAAATGGATACTGAACATGAAGCAACTTCATAAGCCACCTGTCATGAGATGATAAAAAATAATTGACTAAACTGAATGAAAGCTCTTCATAAAATTTTGTATTAGAATTCTTTAAGGAAATAGACCAGTGGGAGATATTTATATATAATAGAGAGAGATAGAGAGAGATAGGAAAGAGATGAGAGAACGAGAGAGAGAGAGGAGGAGGAGAGAGAGAGCATGACAGAGAGAGAGAGACAGAGAGAGAGAGAGAGAGAGAGATTTTGATATTTTAACAAAATAATTCATACAACTATGGAACCTGACAAGCTCCAAATTTGTAGACCAGGCCAGTGGGCTGAAAATTCAAGTGACAGTTGAGGCTACAGTTCTGAGTCAGAATTGTTGCTTCTTCAGGAAACCTCAATCTTCATTGTTAGGAACTTAAATTGATTAAATGAGGCCCATCCACATAAAGGAGATTATCTGCTTACTCAAAATCTACTTATTATAAATGTTAATCATATTTAAAACAATATTATCACAACCATTTAGACCAGCGTTTGATCAAAAACTAAGTGGCATAACCTGAACAAGCTGGCACATAAAATAAACCATCATATATATTATCCAGTCAAGCATTAGATAAACTCTTTCACCTTAGCTTCCAGGTGGCAGGAGGTAGTAAGGCCCTCTTTACCTTACAGAGATATGCACTTTAATTGCTATTCAGTAGAACTAAGAGTAAAGCAAAGATTTGCTGCTATTCTTGATCAATACTAATAAATCATCACAAACATTTTGTAATAGTAAATAAAAATATGAATGTTCTCATCTATTTTAGTCTCTTGACATAAGTTTTCTTACCTCTTGTGGAAAATTATTTCAATCCAAACTACTATTTACCTTGAAGTCACCTTCACACTAAATATCAAAACAATTTTACCTTTTTCTTTAAAAATTGTAGATAGTCTTACACAAATAGATGACCTACCATGAACAGAATCTATTGTTAAAAAAAAAAAAACTAAATAGATTGTTGTGGGATACATCCATGGTTACTTAACATAAGTTACAATAGCGTAAGATGTTGTAAATAAGGTAAGCTATGACTGAACACTACGTACAGTCAAATAGTGTATCATTTTTCTCAATGATAGTATGAACATGATTGCTGTCAATAGCTTCAAATTTTCAACAGCCCAAAAAAGACTTAAGATGTAAAGAGCTTAGTATGATGATGATGATTTCAGCACCACACTAAATCTAGTACTGTGGAGGCATATAATATTCTCTCCTCTTTATAGATATGAGGCAACAGCTTTCTATCTGTATCCACAAGGTTTAAAGATACAACTACTCAGACAATTGAATACAGTAATTTAAAATTTTTCCCTATAGAAATTAACTTCAGTCTGTATAGCTTGACCTGAACATACGTGTGTGTGTGTGTGTGTGTGTGTGTGTGTGTGTGTGTTTAGCTTCCAAGATCTGATGGGATCGGATGTCACAGTGGTACAGCTGCAGGCTAGAATTAGGTAGTCCAGCGTAATTTTGAAGTTAAGAAAACAAGTTATTTAATACTACATACACCAAAATCAGAAGTTTAATGAAAATTCAATATGCATCAATCATATTACAAAATGGAAAAAAAACTTGCCTAAATAGATGCCAGCCGAGTGTGCAGCAACACTGTCATCAAGAAAGGCTATGGCAAGAGTGTAAAGAGGCATTCCTGCTATTCCCTGCACAGTTTGTCCAAGGACGAAGAAATATATATATTTTGATTGAAATGATTCACGGCTTCTGGGGCAATGTATGATAGTTTTCATTTCTTCACAAATATCTTTTGAAAAGATACAGTTATATTTTAGTTAATTTAATCCAAAAGTTAAATGTATAACAAATTTGCAGGATTCTTTATGAAGTATTTTCCTTCTATAAGCTGTTGCCACCATTATGAGTCTTTTAGTTAATATTTTATTTACACTGAATATATTTGTATAATTGTCATATTCTCAGAAAAATATCATGATAAAAGAAAATTTGTGGGAATACTGAAAGGGATGCACATATTATAAAACAAAAATAAGTGTTCTTATATGTCTATGTACACAAGACTATGTATGTACAGGTATGTTTTTCTATATAGAGATTTATACACATGTAACACATACACACTTATATTCCTCTATTTTGGATTCTGTTCCTCTGACTTTTGACTCCAGGGTATGAGTATTTCTACTGTCCTGCATTATCTAAATTATCAACGCTTACCTTCTAAGTTCGATGTCCATTTCTTTAGTAATCTTCATATGAAGTTTGTATCACTCTGATTAAATAATTTCCTATTTTAGATCCTCTAACTACTAGAACATAGTGTTATGGTTTGCATATGAAGTGTCCCCCCTAAAAGCCTCATGTATTATGAAAGCTTGGTTCCTAAGGGTTGACTACTTTGAGAGGTTTTGGAAACTTTAGGAGAGAGGCATAGCTGGAGGAAGTAGATTTCTGTGTGTATATTAGAAGGGCATATCTTGCCCTGACCCCTTTCTATCCTTGCTCTGCTTCCTGTCTGTCACAAGGCAGTCTCCTCCTCCACACATTCCTGTTCTTACAATGTTGTACCTCAACCTCAGCAGAAATTAACCGAATCATGAAACTGCAGAGTAAGCCATCTGAATCCAAGAGCTAAAATAAATCTTGCTTCCTCTGAAGTCCTTTATGCCAGGCATTGTTTCACAGCAAGGAGAAAAGCAACTAATGCATATAAACCATTAAAAACAAGGTATTACATCACAAAATTTTCTTTCTGCTAGAGCTATCGCATGATCATCTACCTATTACATTTTAAAATTCGTTGGCTCATAGGATATTTCTTACTCACATGGCTACAGAACAGTACTCAATAAATGTTTGTATAATTACATTTGTTTTTAGAAATGTACAACTAGTCAATTGCTATTAGGGCATCCTGATTATGGACATTTTGTGAGATTTAACAAATGCTCTTAAAATATTATTGATGAAAACCTAATAAATTGCAGATTGCAACTCAGTACACTGATGGAAATTTTAATTTGGTTTACTTTCTATGGAATGATATTTTACTCCACAGAAATGGGAAAAGGACTATAGACTGATGACTCAAATGTTAATGGTTCATTTTATATAGATATAATAACTCATGGCAACATTAGTATCAGACTGTGATATTTCAAACTCCCTAATCTCTTAGTTCTTTGAATTTGCACTATTCCCTGCCTACCTTGGCTGCTGACTTTAAATTGTCAAATATAGTACAAAGCTTCCTTAATTGGAATTTTCAAGCATCTATACTCTAACTGGAGAAGGGCCTGGCAATCCACTCCCAAGGCAATCCCGAAACAGTCAGCCATTGAAAACCCTATAAGGGTCGCTATGAGTCGGATACCGACTAGATGGCACCTAACAACAACAACAACATACTCTAACTGGGGCTCAGGTTTAGCTCAATTGGTAGAATGTTGTCCTATGCTCTCTGAGGCCCTTGGTTAGATTCCCAGCACTTTAGAAAAAGGGAGAAGGTCCTGGCAGCCCACTCTTGAACCAACCTGAAAACAAAACCCTATGAATTGCAGAGAAGCACTGACTTAGTGCCAGGTATGGCACCATGCAGGAGAGTGTTTCATTCTGTTATACACAGGTTCACTATGAATCAGACTTGACTTGGAAACACCTAACAACAGACTCTAACCATCCCAATCTTTTCAGCTCACTCCTATTAGTAATCTAATTCCAATAATACTAAAACTCACCAGGAACAATAATCCACTTATACTGCTCCTTTTCAGTATCCCACTATCCCTTACATCCTCACTTCTATCATTATCTTCTAAACCATTGTATTTCCTTGCTCCCTTTCACACCATGAAATCCTTTAGTAAATTTGCAATCCTAGTCAAATTACTTCTTTTTCCTATTGTATATCTACACATTTAAAGCTACTTAACTGGAGAAAAATAAATAAGCCATAAAAACCCCACTTTGACTTCATAATGAATAAATTCAAGGAAGTCCTTCATGCTCCCCACAGTCATAAAATGTGTCCCTTACTCATTTACTCTGGCTTTCTCCTAGAAAATTCAACTTGTTTGTTTCCCTTTCCCTAGGGGTAGTTGTCCTGGGATTCCTGTTGATCAAGATCTGAAAAAGAATATTTTTGACCAAGAATAAAGCTAATATTTGAGTCCTACACACTACAAAAAGTCTTTGTTTTGGAATAGAAATTATATAGCTATTGCACTAGCAAGCAAAGGAGAGAGTTCCAGATAGAAAGAATTAATCAATATTATGCTGATGAAAGTTCAAAAAACATAATAAAAGTTTTCATTATACCAAATAGCATGGATTATGTTGCCACCTTGCTGAAAGTAATTCTGTTGCAGCATTTCAGGTGGAAGCCATCTTAAAGTAGACTGAACAAAGAATAGGAGGTAAAATTAGGAAGCATGGACAAGTCTTTCAAAAAATCCAGCTGTGACAATCAGGGGGTTGTGAAAAGTTATTTTAGAAAAGGATGGCTGGTTATGTCTATTACTGCTATTATTGTTAAAGAATGGGAAGAACGTGAATATATTTATTTGCCAATGAGTGGGAACCAAGAGAGAAGGGGTACTTACAGAATGAGGTACAAGATCACTAATGGAACAAAGTCTCCAAGGAGGAAAGAGAGTACTGAATGCTTAGCAGGAGTATATCTCTTCCATTTCAACTGAAGGAAGGAATAACGAATATTGATGTGCCAACATAGGTGGAAATATAAGTTAAATTAAGGCAACTTTCTTTATGACATATACTTTCTACCTAACACTGAACATCATAGGAGTTAAGTTATTGTTCCTGCTCTTGTAAACTCCTTGTGAATTATAGAAGAGAGAGTGAACGAAAAAAAATTATTTTCATTTGAACAGATCCATTTGAGAGCAAAACAAAAAACTGAGATTGACAGCAAGTCTATTGTAGGATTCATTAGCAGTCCAAGTAAAAGTAAAGGAAAGGTGTATAGTTGGCTTAAATAGTTTCCTGGCCAAGGATAGAAGGACAATGAGACAAGAAAGCTTATAATAAAAATTAGGATTTGTCTGAAATACTGTCATATCTCATGTTAGTGAACATAAAATATGCCACAAGTGAAAGAAGATAAAAACAATGAGACTCTGGTAAAGAGAGAAAGTAGGTATCACTATCCTGGAGGTTCTAATGAAAGAAAAGAGTTTTGTATGAATTACATGAGTAAATTGGAAGAATTGGTGGGTATAATCAGAAAGCTGGGTAACAAATGCTAAAAAAGTTCTTAATATAGTGACAGTGTACTAAAGTCATGGGTATGTGTGGATAGTCACTTGAGTGTAAATCTCCAGAAAATAAATGTCAGATTATGGTACAGGCATTCTAATGAATTAAAGGCAAAACCTCAGTTTTAATTTTTTAAGGATGTAGTAAAGCATGGCATTGATATGTTGGTTGTGGCTCAAGGCTTAGATATTAAAATATCATCAGTATGGAAAACTGACAGGCTCAAGGACCAGATAAACAACAAAGAAAGTAGAGGTAAATTCACTGTTCCAAAAGGTTCAGACCAATCATAAGGCAAGATGTGCTTAGCAATGAACTCTAGAATATACAAAGAAAAGACAGTAGGAGAGATATTCAGACAGAAGAACACATTGGGGGAAAGGGATAAAACAAAATAATATAGAAACTTTGTATATGTATGTGTGTGTACATAAACTGAGATAGGAAAACAGACTAGAAAAGATGTTATACATGAAACTCTCAAATACAATAAGTAAAACATCTGTTTGAAAAGAGTAAAATCAGTACTCTTATGAAGATGGTTCATTTCTTCTTCACTGATACCAAGCACACACACAACCAGTAAATACACTAAATATTGTTAAATGAATTGAAAGCATGTAATCACAAGTAGAAAAAAATGTGTACAATGTAGGTGATGTAAGTGATGTAAACATGACACAAAGAAAGGAAAGATCATACTATTTTTATTGCCATGATTCCTATTGCATAGTGATAAGCATTTTTAATATATATCAAGCAATATTTCCCAATTTTCCACACTTTCTGACAAGAATATTGTTCAGGGAAACAGGAATGAAGTACTTCCTATTCTTTTCTTTCTATATATCATCTTCTCATTCAACTAGCTATCAGTGATTTATAGGAATATAAAAAAATTACACATATATGTTCATAGTATACAATTCTTATATTGATATATATGATTTATATAGCATATAACATTAACTATATTAATATTATATTAGTTGTATTTAATGTGAAATATTTTAATACTTTAGATGTTATAAATTTTGTTGTTGTTAGACACTGTAGAGTCAACATCCAACTCATAGTGACCCTACGTACAACAGGCTAAACACTATTGTCAGTGCTTCTCTGCTGTTCATAGGGTTTTCAACAGTGGATTGATTTTTGGGAGTGGGTTGCCAGGTCCTTCTCCCAAGCCTACAGCACCTGGTGTTCCCAGGTGGTCTCCCATCCAAGTACTAACCAGGCCCAACCCTGCTTAGCTTCTGAGATCTGATGGGATCAGATGCCACAGGGCTATGGCTGCAGGCAGGTGTTATAAATACACATCATAAATATATTGGAAATACTTTGTAAATATCATGAGCATTTATATACATGTACAAACATGGTGACATCCTCCTGACTTTTTTTTCACCATATCTTGCTAAAGCCTGCTTTAAAGTTGCCTAAATAGACACAATAAAAGAGAACTTGACACAGTAGTATCAAAAGTAGTTCTATGAAATTTCTAATAGCTTTTACATAGTGGAATAATGAAAAATATGCAATAAATAGGAAACAAATGAAGAAAGTGCAAAAGCCACCATCTTTCAGATTCAAGTACTATGTCAAAGAGCAACTCTCATCTTGAAATGATAAGAGTAGCTAGAAAATGTTTTAACTTTTTAAAAAAATGTTATTTAGAAATATTGGTGGGATACAGAGTAATAAATCATTTCCATTATATCCACCATGAAACTATTAAATCACTTCTGCTTATACATTAATAATATTACATATTTTACAGAATAGTATAAACAAAAGAAGAAAAGAAAAAGGTAGGAATTCTACTTAATATGTAATGAAAATCATATGCAATCATGGTTATATTCTCATTAATTTTTTCCTTCCCCCTATTTTTCATGTGTTTCATGAATCTTATATTTTGAGATTTTCCTTTCTATTTTTACCATTCTGCATTATTTCCCATGCCCTACCCCACTTCTGCAATATCTGTTCCCAATCACTGACCCTCCCCACTTCTTTCTGATCTGCATGTATTCTCCATTCTTAGATAAGTATAAATGTTCATTTTCATATATCTAAATATGTATGTTTTTCTTCCTTTAAGTTACACTTAGCTACCACATATGAGTAATAACACATGTATTTCTTTTTGTGAGTCTGGGTTAATTCACTTAAAATGATGTTCTCCCGTACCATCCATTATGCTACAAATGAAATAATTCCATTCTTCTCTATTGTGGAGTAATATTACATTGTGTTTATATACCACATCATTTTAATCCACTCTAATGATGGACATCATGGTTGATTCCATACTCTTGTGATTGTGAAGAATGCTGTATCAAATATGAAAGAGTAGGTGTTCCTGTGGTATGGTGACCAATCTTCTTTTGGGTATATTCCCAGGAGTAGTATACCTGGGTCATATAGCAGTTCTATTCTTAGTTTTCTAAAGTACCTCCACATTGATTTCCAAAGTGCCTGAACTACTTTACATTCCAACAAACAGTGGAAAAGGGTTCTTTTCTCCACATCCTCACTAACATTTATTATTATAATTTGCTTTATTAATCTTGGTCATTCTTATTGTAGTGAGATGGAATCTTAGTGTTATTTTGATTTGCACTTCTCTAATGGCTAGGGCCCCCACACATCTGTCAGTCTACCATACTGTGGGGGCTTGCATGTTGCTATGAGGCAGAAAACTATTCCATGGTGGACAGGTTCCAGCTGAGCTTCCAGACTAAGACAGACTAGGGAGTAGGACCTGGCAACCCTCTCCCAAAACAACTAGCCATTGAAAACCCTATGAATAGCAAAGAAACACTGTCAGATATGAATCTAGGAAAATTAGAAATCATTAAAAGAGAAACGGAGCATATAAACCTTGACATTCTAGGCATCAGTGAGCTAAAATGACTGACATGGGCCATTTTGAGTCAGATAATCATATGGTCAAAAGGCACCATAAGAAGACAAAATCAAATATCATAATGACATATGCAAAGAGCTGGAGACAGAAAACCAAAAGGGAAGAACATGTTCTGTGTTTCTCAAGCTTAAGGAATTGAAGAAAAAATTCAAGCCTTGAACTGCAATAGTGAAAGATTCTCAGGGAACATATTAAATGATATAGGAAACATCAAAAGAAGATGGAAGGAATATACAGAGTCATTATACAAAAAAAGAATTGGTAGATGACCAACCTTTTCAAGAGGTTGCATAGGATTAGGACCCAATGGTATTGAAGGACTAAGTGGAAGCTGCCTTGGAGGAATTGGTGAAACACAAGCCTCCAGCAATTGACAGAATACCAGCAGAGATGTTTGAATACACAGATGTAGTACTGCAGGTGCTAAAATGTTTATTCCAACATATTTGGAAAGCAGCTACCTGGCCAACTGATGGAAGAGATCCATATTTGTGTCTATTCCCCCCCCCAAAAAAAGGATCCAACTACATGTGGAAATTATTGAAGCATATCATTATTATCACACACAAGCAAAATTTTACTAAAGATCATTAAAAGGTGACCACAGCAGTATGTAGAAAGGGAACTGCTAGAAAATCAAGCCAGAATCAGAAGAGGGCATGGAACCAGGGTCATCACTGCTGATGTCAGATGGATATCAGACAAAAGTAGAGAATATCCGAAAGATGTCTGTGTTTTGTTGACTATGCAAAGGCATTTGACAGTGTGGATCATACACATTATGGATAACACTTTAAAAAATGGGAATACCAGAGAACCTAATTTTACTCATAAAGAATCTGTACATGAACCAGGAGGCAGTTGTTCAAACAGAACATGGAATCACTGCCTGGCTTAAATTTGAGAAAGCCATGGGTCAGAGCAGTATACTTTCACCATATCTCTTCAATTTCTATGCTGAGCAAATAATCTGAGAAGATAGATTTTATGAAGAAGGCAGCAACGGGATTGGAAAAAGATCCATTAATAACCTCCATTATACAGATGACACAACTCTGCTTGCTGGAAGTGAAGAAGATTTGAAACATTTATTGGTGAAGATCAAAAAAACATAGCCATCAGTATGGGTTGCAACTCAACATCAATAAAATGAAAAGCCTTACAACTGGGTCAGTATGCAACTTCATAATAAAAGGAGAAAAGATAGAGTTTGTCCATGATCCTGCTTTACTTGATTCTATAATCAACACCCAGAGAAGAATCAGTGAAGAAATCAAAAGAGGCATTGTTTGGGGGAAAGCTGTAGCAAAATATCTCTTTGAAGTATTGAAAAGTAAAGATGTCACACTGAAGACGAAGGTGTGCCTGACTCATGCAGTAGTATTATCAGTCACATCATATGGTTGTGAAAAATGGACATTGAACACGGGAGATAGGAGAAGAACTGATGCTTTTGAACTATGGTGCTGTAAACATATATTGAATATATCACAGACTGCAAAAAGAAACCAACAGATCTGTCTAGAAGAAGTGTAACCAGAGTTCTCCATGGAAGCAAGGATGACTAGACAGCATCTTATGTATGTTGGACATGTAGTCAGGAGGGACCAAGCCCTGGAGAAGGACATCATGTTTGAGAGAGTAGCAGGTCAATGAAAATAAGGAAAACCCTCCACTAGATGGATTGACGCAGTGTCTGAAACAATGGGCTTAAACATAAAAAAGATAACATGGCTGGCACAGAATCAGAGAGTGTTTTTCATTTTGCTGTACATGGTTGTTGTTGTTGTTGTTAGGTGCTGTCGAGTCAGTACCCGACTCATAGTGACCCTCATGAGGTTTTCAATGGCTGACTGTTTCGGGATTGCCTTGGGAGTGGATAGCCAAGTCTTTCTCCCATTTTTGCAGTGCTGGGAATCAAACTCGGGACCTCAGAGACTGCAGCGCAGCGCTCTACCAACTGAGATAAATCCCAGCTGCTTGCTGTACATAGGGCCGCTATAAGTCAGACCCAATTTGATGGCAACTAACAACAACAACAACAACAACAATGGGCTGGGATTTAGCTCAGTTGGTAGAGCGATATGCTGCAGTCTCTGAGGTCCCGAGTTCAATTCCCAGCACCACAAAAATGGGAGAAGGGCCTGGCAATCTACTCCCAAGGCAATCCTGAAACAGTCTGCCATTGAAAACCCTATGAGAATTCCTATGAGTCGGATACCAACTCGATGGCACCCAACAACAACAACAACAACTCGGGATATTGAGCATTTTTTATGTGTTTATTGTCCATTTGTATTTCTTCTTTTGATAACCATCTGTTCAGTTTATTTCCCACTTGTTTATTGGGTCATTTGTTATTTTGGTGTTTGATTTCTTAGGATCTTTGTATATTCTAGAAATTAGTCCTCTATCAGATACGTAGGATGCAAAGATTTTCTCCCATTCTGTAGGCTTTCCATTTACTCTGTTGTTTTCTTTGCCATAATAGAAGCTTTTTAATTTTATGTAATTCTACTTGTTGATTCTTGGTGCATTTTCCTGGGCAATTGGGGTGTTGTTAAGGAAATGCTTATCAATGCCTGTTGGAGTATGTTCCTTTTCTCTTCTTCTAGTAGTTTTACGGTTCCCAGTTGTATGTTCAGGTCTCTAATACACTTTGAATTGACTCTCATACAGATTGAGAGATACAGGTATATTTTCATTCTTCCGTAAATGGATATATAATTTTCGCAGAACCATTTGTTGAAGAGGCTATCTTTTCTGCAATGAGTGTCCTTAGCTCCTTTGTAAAAAATCAGTTGGCTATAGTTAGGGAGGTGTATCTCTGGGCCTTTGATTCTGTTCCATTGACCTTCATACCTATTTTTCTGCCAGTACCCAGCTGTTTTTGCCACTATGGCCCTATTATATAGTTTGAAGTCAGGTATTGTGATACCTCCTGCACAGTTTTTGCTGCTTAGGATTGTTTTAACTATACATGGCATTTTGTGCTTCCATGTAAATATTAGTATTTTTTCTATTTCTGCAAAATATGTCATTGGATTTTCGATGCATTAAATCTGTAAATTGCTCTGGGTAATATAGCCATTTTCCCAATATTCTTTAGATACATGAGCAAGGGAGGTTCTTCCATTTTCTAGTATCATTTGCTATTTCTCTCATTAATGTTCTGAAGTTTGCATTGTAGAGGTTTTTATGGTCTTTGATTAGATTAATTCCTAAATATTTAGATATTTGGTGGACTATGGTGATTAGGATTATTGTCTTGATTTTCTTCTCTTCTTGCTCACTATTGTTGTATAGGAAGACTAGCGATTTTTGAGTTTTAATTTTTATATCCCTGCTACTTTGTTTAGGTAGCTAATTATCTCTAAGAGTTTTCTAGTGGAATTTTTAGGGTCCATTAGGTATAGGATCATGTCATCTGTGAATAAGAATATTTTGACCTCTCCTTTCACTATCTGTATTCCTTTAATTTCTTCCTTTTGCCTGATTGCTCTGGTTAGGACTTCAATCAAAACATTGACTAAGAGGAGAGAGTGGACATCTTTGTATTGTTGCTGATCATAGAGGGAAAGTTTTCAATTATTCCTCATTTAATATGATATTGGTTTGTTATAAGTGGTCTTTATGATGTTAAGTCCCTTCTATACCTAATTTCTTCATGACTTTCATCATGAAAGTATATTGCATTTTGTCATAGGCTTTCTCACCATCCATTTAGATGATCATGTGGTTTCTAAGTCTCACAATTTGTTGAAGTGCATTGATTTACAAATGTTGAACCAGCCTTGCATGTATGGAATGAAGCCCATCTGATCATGGTGTATGATCTTTTCTATATGTTGCTGAATTCAATTTGCCAGAAGTTTATGAAGGATTTTTGCATAAATGTTTATCAGGGAAATTGGTGTACAGTTCTCTTTATTTGTAGAGCCCTTCTCTGGTTTTGGTATCAGGGTGCTACTGGATTTGTAAGTATATCTTCCTTTTCTATTTTTAAAATAATTTTAGGAGAATATTAATCCTTAATATTAATCCTTCTTTTTTTTTTTTTTTGTGGTACTGGGGTTTGAATGCAGGGCCTCGCACTTGCATGCTGTCAAAGTGCTGGACAACTAAGCTGTATCCCCAGCCCAATTTTTTACTTTTTGAGACAGGGTCTTGCTAAATTACACAGACTGCCTCTGATCTCAAACTTGCAATCCTCCTGCCCGTGCCTCCTGAGCCACTGGGATTACAGGCATGTGCCACCGCACCTGGCTTCTTCTTCAAAAATTTAATATAATTCAGCTCAGCAAATGTCAGGAACTGAGCTTTTGTTAGGAAGTTTGTTATTATGACCTTTACTCAGTGCTTGTAATGGGTCTGTTTAATTTCTTTATGTGCTCTGGATTTAGTTTTGTAAGTCACATGTGTTAAGGAATTTATCTATTTCTTGTGCATTTTCATTTTTGAGGGAGCACAATTTCTCAAAATGGTTTCTGATGATTTTCTGGATTTCGTTGGTATCCATTGTATGTGCCCTTTTCATCTCTGATTGTTTTAATTAAAGGTTTTTCTCTCTTATTTTTCTTGAGTCTGGCTAAGAGAGTGCAAACTTT
Organism: Pedetes capensis; assembly: GCA_007922755.1. Lineage (NCBI taxonomy): Eukaryota > Metazoa > Chordata > Mammalia > Rodentia > Pedetidae > Pedetes > Pedetes capensis. The sequence goes on along the minus strand of VMDO01026163.1, from coordinate 5,627 downwards.
CTTGATCTTTTAAGAACCAGCTCTTAGTTTTAATTTTTCATATTTTCCTTTTAGTCTCTATTTTGTTCATTTCTGCCTTGATCTTAATAATTTCTTTCTGTGTTATCCCTTTGGGTTTGGCTTCTTGTTAAATTTCTAGTGCCTTAAGGTATATCAATATTTAATTGGGCATTACCTGGCTTATTGGTGAATGCATTCATAGCTATGAACTTTCCTCTTAGAACAGTCTTTTCTGTATCCCACATATTTTGGAAGGATATGCTTTTATCGTTTATATGATTGCAAGAACTTTTTAAGTTGCTTTCTATTTCTTTAGTGACTCATTGATTCCTCAGAAGTGTATTATTTACTGTCCCTGTATTTGTAACACTTCTGAGGTTTTTCTTGGTTTTAAGTTCCAGTTTTATTCTGTTGTGATTTGATAAGATCTAGGGGATGATTTCAATTTTTGTTTGTATTTGTTGAGAGTGTTTTGTGGAACAAAATATGGTCTATTTTAGAAAAAGTTCCATGTGGTGCTATGAAGAATGTATAGTCCACATTTAATGGGTGGAATATTCTATAGACATCTGTTAGGTCCAGTTGGCCTATGGTGCTATTTAAGTTCATCATTTCTCTGATGACTTGTTGCTTTGATGACCTATCTCATGAAGAAAGTGGGATAATAAAATCTGCCATAATTATTGTGTGTCTGGATCAATGTGTTCCTTTCTTGCCAATACAGTTTATGAAGTTAGGTGCTCCTATATTTGGTGAGTCTGTAGGCATACCAATGTGGCATCCAATCCCATCAGATCTCAGAAGCTGACCAGAGTCAGGCCTGGTTAGTATTTGGATGGGACACTGCCTGGGAAATGCCAGGTGCTGTACACTTGGGAGAATGACAAGGCAACCCACCCCTAAAAGACAATCAGGCATTGGAAACCCTGTGAATATCAGAGAAAAACTGACAATAGTGTTTTGCCTGTTGTATGTAGGGTCACTATAAGTTGGACACCAACTGGATGGCACCTACCAACAACATATTTGGTGAATAAATATTAAGTTATGACTTCCTTGTTGACTGTTACTTGTACTAATGTGAAGTAACCATCCTTGCCTCTTCTGATTCCCTTGCAATAGAAGTCAAAATTGTCAGAAATTAGTAGAGCAACCCCCAGGTTTTGGTGTTTTTGTTTGTTTGTTTGTTTTTGTTTTTGTTTTGTTTGTTGATTATCACATGCTTGGTATATTTGTTTATAGCCTTTTAGTCTTTTATGGTCTTTGTGGATTAGATGAGTCTTTTGAATCCCACATATGGAGGGGTTTTATTTTTTAATCCAAATGGACAGTTGGGGCCTTTTGAATGGTAAATTGAGATCATTTACATTTAAGGTAATTATGCAGAGGAGCTTATTTTTCTGCATCATTCTGATGCTTGTTTCATTTCTTTTGGCTCATGTTTACCTAGCTATGACCATGAATTCCCCACATGTCTTTTATTCATTCCTTTGTTCTTGCATTTGGGCTTTTCTTGCTTTTCCTATATGTGGTATTTCCTTAAGGATCTTCTACAAAGCTGGTTTCATGGTTGTGAATCACTTATACTTGTCAATATCATGGAATGTCTTGACATCTCTGTTTTAAAAGATAACTTTTCTGGGTAGAGTCATCTTTGTTGTTGTTGCTAGGTGCCGTCGAGTCGGTATCCGACTCATAGCGACCCTCCTAGGGTTTTCAATGGCTGATTGTTTCGGGATTGCCTTGGGAGTGGATTGCCAGGTCCTTCTCCCATTTTTGCGGTGCTGGGAATTGAACTCAGGACCTCAGAGACTGCAGTGCAGCGCTCTACCCACTGAGCTAAATCCCAGCCCCAGAGTCATCTTGGTTGGCAGTTATTTGGGTGGGTTGAATGATGTCTGAACAGGTTTACTGTGCCTTTAGAATTTTTGAGAAGGCAGTTGTTATTCTGATAGGCTTGCCATTGTTAGTGGTGTTTCTCTCTTGCAGCCTTTACAATTGCTCCTTTGAGCTCTATATTGCAATTACAACGTGTGGTGAAGATATGTTCTGGTCTACTCTATTTGGCATTCTGGGTGCTTCTGTGGTTTGGGTATATATTTCTTCCTTTCGGTTTGGGAAGTTTTTAATTATTATTTCATTGAAAAGATTTCCTATTCCCCTAGTGTCAATTTCAGCTCCTTCATGAACCTGTGTATTCACAGGTTGCACCTTTTCATTTTATCAAGGACCTCATGAATGTATTGAGCATATTTCACCACATATCTGTCTTTCTTAACATCTAAATAGATAATATCTTCAATTTTTTCTTCTGTATCAGAAATCATGTTTTAACGTTTGTTCAATCTGGATACAGAAGAATCTACTATTAAGTTGGTTTACTGTGCTTTGTAATGTCAGGACCACTGTTTGATTTTTCTTCAAGATCTCAATTTATTTGTTGAATTTTTCTTCTAATTTAGATCACTGTTTTTCCAGTGTTTTAATTGCTCTTATGTGTTCAGTTATGGTATCTTTTAGGCCTTTCAACATATTTAATATACTAAATTATTTTTCTGGCACATTTCAAATTTGGGTTACTTTCAAATCACCTATTGAATGGTTTTGGTCAATTGGAGCATCCTCCCCATACTGCTTTTTCATGTTTATGTGGTTTTAGGTTGAGTCTTTCCCATTGTTTGATCTGGATATTACTGCCCTATATGCCTGGGGTGGCCTTTGGTATAATGCTTTCTTTAGGGATCTTGGACTCCAGTTTAACCCAGAGGGTAGAAAGCTTTCTGTTGCCTAGAGTAATAATTTTGTCCACTCTCATCTTTATAGTTTTCATTATTCTTACTTCAGGCCTCATGTTTTTTAAGGAAATATCTCTTCCTTATTAGTATTATATGTATATATGGGTTATGTGAACTTTCCAGGAGGTCTAGCAAATGCAAGGGTGTGAACTGTCTTATTATGGTTTCTTCAGATAAATTTGGCAGGTATTGATTGACTGGGGTAACCTAAAACTGGTAGGGATCCATATTTTTACCTATTTCCAAGAATCCCAAGAAGGGGGATCCAACTGAATGTGGCAGTTATTGAAGGACACCTTTAATATCTCATGCAAGTATAATTTTGCTTAAAAACATTCAAATGTGACTGCAAAAGTATATAGACAAGGAACTACTGGAAAATCAAGCCAGATTCAGAAGAGAATATGGAACCAGGCACATCATTGCTGATGTCAGATAGATATGAGTCAAAAGCAGATCATACCAGAAAGATGTCTGTCTATGTTTTATTGAATATGCAAAGTTATTTATGTGGATCACAACACATTATGGATAACATTTTGAAGAATGGGAATGCCAGATCACTTAATTGTACTTATGAGGAGTCTATACATGGACCAAGAGGCAATCATTGGATCAGAACAATGAAACCACTGCCTGTTTTAATGTCAGGAAAGGTGTGTGTCAGGGCTGTATCTTTTCACCATACCTTTTCAAACTCTATGCTGAAAAAAAAAATCTAGGAAGCTGAATTTTATGAAGAAGGTCATGACATCAGGATTGGGAGAAGACTCAATAACAACCTGCATTATGCAGATGACATAACTGTACTTGCTGAAAGTGAAGGGGATTTGAAACATTTACTGATGAATATCAAACAACACAGCCTTCATTATGGATTGCACTTCAACATAAAAAAATATTCTTATAACTAGGTCAGTAAGCTAAATGGAGAAAAGATTGACGTCGAACAAGATTTTCCTTTACTTTGTTCTACAATCAACACCCACAGAAGTAGCAGTCAAGATCAAAAGACACATTGCACTGGGAAAAACTGTTGCAAAAGACCTGTTTAACGTGTTGAAATGTAAAGATGTCACATTCAAGATGAAAGGGCAACTGATTTATGCCATAGTATCCTCAGTTGCATCATATGCTTGTTGCATCATATCCACAATGAGTAAGGGAGACAGGACAATTGATGCTTTTGAATTATGGTGCTAGGGACAAACATTGAATATACCATGGACTGCCAAAAAGAACCAACAGATCCATCCTAAAAACAGTGCAATCATAGTGCTCCTTGGAAGCAACAATGGTTAGACTATATCTTACGAATTTTGCACATTAGGAGGGACAATTCCTGGAGAAGGACATCATGTTTGGAAGAATGGTAGGTCAAAGAAAAAAAGGAAGACCCTTAAGTAGACAGATTAACAGTGACTACAACAATGGGCTCAAACATATAAGGATTGTGTGCCTGGCACAGTGTAATGGAGTGTTTTGTTCTGTTGTACATAGGGTCACTATGAGCCCAATCCAAGTCAAGGTCACTGGCAGCTCACCTCTATAGTTAGTATGTGTGATCTAGAACACTCTCTCTATCTGACAGGAACTTTTCAGTGTTGCTGTACCTGCAGTCTCCTCCTTCTCTCAGGGTAGTCTATGGGAAGGCTGGGGGATTATTTAAGCTTTTTACAGTGAGTGCTTCCTCTGGACTTTGGGTCCATGTTCCTGTAGCACTCAGGTGATCAACCTTGGATTTTTACTGACCCTTTCTGGCTTTCAGGGGTGTCCCAATTACCATATTTCCCTGTTGGAGCAGGCTCTGCCCAACCTCGAATCATGTTCCCCATAGTATGTCTCTCTGAAAGCTCACACAGACCTGCTATCTATACTGGCTAAAGCAGTCTGGTCTGGGAATTTGCTCCCAATATTTTATGGTATAGTTTTTCTGTATGTGTTTGGCTTTGTGTCTCAAGTCCTCAGAGTGGATAGAAGTTTGCTGTACACTTACCATTGCTTGCCTGATGTGGAGAGGTGACTGTGAAATGGCACCCTGCAGTTTGCTCTGCTCTGTCCTTAAATTTTCTGCATTTGGTATAATATCATAGCACTGTCCATTTTCCACTAATTTAAGGTGCTGTCCAGTATTTCTCCATTATAAGTGAGACCTTTGAGACTGTTCCTAATTCTTTTCTTCCCTGGCTAACATGTCTCTGCTTTCACTCTGCCATCTTAACTGGTCTCTCTGAATTTTTTTTTTTGTGTGTAGACTTATATTTATATTTGAGCTTGTGTGTGGGTTTGAGGGTGTTAAAGTGAGAATAAATGAAAGAATTAAAGCATTTTTCAGAAGACAAAGTGAATTACTAGGGTCTTTCCAAAGTTTATAACATATATGAAAACCAATAAAAAGATATAATTTATAAGTTACTCCAAATATTATTTCCTCCTCTTCTGAGGACCATCTCTTAAATGAAGAGTATAGAACTATGATATATGTGTTTACTAGTGAGCTACAAATCATTAATTAATTTGATTATATGAAACAATATGGATGGATAAATATACAGACATATGTATCACAGGCTCTTTTAAATTGCTTGAACCAATGATTTTAGTGATTATTGACTTAATGCATAATAAAATATTTGAAAATCTTACCTTCAATTTCCGGCTTTGGTTTCTGCATATGGGCAGTGAAGTATGGTAAAGTAAATAAAAGTGATCCAAATCCTACGAAAAGTGAGGAAAATGCAATCCATTTTGTTATCTTCCCTCTCCCTCCATAGTATGTTAAAAAAATTGCTACAAAGGCAGAGGAAATATCATAAGTAAGTTCCAATGCTA
>VMDO01026162.1:0-27150 GCA_007922755.1 Pedetes capensis | reverse complement strand
AAATATGATACAATGTATACATATATTGAAGCATCATGAAACTTGAGTATGGACAAAATTTATGTATCAATTAAAATAAATTTAAATTAAATTAAAAATATACATCACACAGATATTTGAATGAAGCTTTTATTATTCTCTCAGCATCAGCATAACTTCTTAGGTCATATTTTATATTATTATATTTATATTTATATTATATAAACAAATTTGAATGTGTGAGCTCCTTGTTTTCTCTTCATTCTCTACCTTCTCCATCACTTGGTTATCTTACCTGAGGGCAGTACAGGATTCTGAATTCAAAATCTTCTATCCTCCTATTCTGTAAATATTACATGTCCTCTCCCCATGTACAAACATTTTCAACATTTCATTTCTGATACAAAGCCATTCAATTAGCTACAATAAATTGAATCATCTTAAGAAAGGCTCTTCAAGAACAGTAACTATTGACTCAGCAAAATGAGTATCTATTCAGAAAACTATTTTCATGCAAGAAAGATCCTTCTTTTCCACCTCCACTTCCTCCTTCTCCTCCTCTTCCTCCTCCTTCTCTTCTTCTTCTTCTTCTTCTTCTTCTTCTTCTTCTTCTTCTTCTTCTTCTTCTTTTTCTTCTTCTTCTTCTCCTTCTCCTTCTCCTCTTCCTCTTCCTCTTCCGCTTCTGCTCCTTCTCCTTCTCCCTCTTCTTCTCTTGTTGTTGTTGTTGTTGTTGTTGTTGTTGTTCTTCTTCTTCTTCTTCTTCTTCTTCTTCTTCTTCTTCTTCTTCCTCTTCTTCTTCTTCTTCTTCTTTTCCTCTCTCTCTCTCTCTCTCTCTCCTTCTCTCCCTCTCTTCCCCCCACCCCCTCTTCCCCTTTCATTGCTGTTGCCGAGGACTGACCCCAGGGCTTCAGACGCACTGAACATTAAGAACATGCTCACCCTCATCCCAAGGAAGAGTTCAGTATTCAAATCAGGCCATCATGGGCATTTTCCCTGTACCTAACACTAGCCTTGTCTCCTTCATCTACGGCTGTGTGTATTTCAGTTTCTGGGTTTAGTAGACATGGAAAGACTGCCACCTACTGAGTTACAGGCAACTGATTTGGGGTAGTGACTCATGTTTAATTTAGTCATCTGTATGGAGTAAATCCTTGTTCCATTGCCCACATTGCTAGTCTGAGCCATTCCACAGAGAAGGGAGGAGGACTAGCATGGGGATGGGGACTGGCAGGAGATTGGCAGTAATTTTCACAAAAGCCCCTGTTGGGTGACCTAATGAAGTGATAATTAGGTAATTCTCGGTTGAACAAGAATTAGTAAAAGGAGCATGTATTTGTCAGTCTTTCTTCACTATAATAAAACACTTGAGATACTCAAATAAAAAGAAGGCTTACTTTGGCTCCCAGATCTGGAGGTTTCATTCATGATAGATGGGCTCCATTTTGAGACAGGCTGTTGCAAAGCAGCATGTCATGGTAGAGAGTGTGTGGCAGAGAAAATTCAGCCCCTTCATGGACTGGAAGTGAAAGTGGAAAAGGAAGAAACAAGGGTCCCACAATCCCCTTCAATGGCACATCCCCAGTGACAGGAAGCTCTACCATGGGACCCAATATCTCAATGGTCCCAAAACCCACCCTCAGTACCCCAGGCCAGGGACCAAGGCTTTAACAAATGAACATTTGGGGAACATTTATGATCCAAGCTATACAATAATTGGGATATTTTCTAATATAAATAGCCTGCAGCCATACCACTGTAGCATGCTATTCTGTCAGATATCAGAAGCTAAGAAGGGTTGGGCTTGGTTAGTCCTTGGATGGGAGACCACCTGGGAATATTGGGTGCTGCAGGCTTGGGAGAAGGACCTGACAACCCACTCCCCAAACTATCAGCCATTGAAAACCCTATGAATAGCAGAGAAGCACTGACAATTATCCCGGGCATGGCAGTGTGTAGTATTTTGTTCTGTTGTACATAAGGTCACTATGAGTTGGTCCCAACTTTATGACACCTGGTGATAACAACAACTAATAAATATTGGGGCTGGGATTTAGCTCAGTTGGTAGAGCACTGAGCTGCAGTCTCTGAGGTCCTGAGTTCAATTCCCAGAACTGCAAAAATGGGAGAAGGACCTGGCAATCCACTCCCAAGGCAATCCCAAAACAGTCAGCCATTGAAAACCCTAGGAGGGTCGCTATGAGTCGGATATGACTCGATGGTACCTAACAACAACAACAACAACGATACATATTGAGAAGGTGCTGCACTCTTCATCTTTTCTGCTTTCTGAGGCTGATAAAAACATTCTCCTTGTACCAATAGTAAAATCAAAATAGTGAACTTACAGGACAGAAAATTCTATGAAATCAAAGGAAGGCAAATCATAAAGATTTCCCCCACTTTTCTGTTTGCAACTTTATTCAGTGTCAACCTTGTTTCTTGTTATCTACAGCTTTGCAAATTTCATCCCATAGATAAAAGTAGAGTCTCTTCAAAACTCAGATTAGAACAAGCAAGCAACAGACATATTTCTGATGGTAACCAGGATTGATTTTTATGGGTCACAATAGGAAATAAAAAGATAATTTTCCATCAGATGTGATTATCTGAGGTTTAAAGAAAAGTTATTGTTAACAAACCAAATAATAATTCAATGGGGAAATAAGTAGATCACCCTCCAATTCACTGTTGGTGTTTATTAGCTAAAACAGAAAAAGCAAACATGCAGAAACCACATGATTTAGAGAAAGGTTACCTAACAATGCCAAACACTCTGTAAATATGAATAAAATTTGATTAATGGCTTAACACTCAGTGAAGCTCATTTACATTCACTCATGGGGGAAAATGTGATGTTCAAACTAAGCTAATAATAGACTCATTGTTTCTTAAAGTAAGCAAACTTTATTAATTTCATTGTTTAAACTCATGATATTTAACATTTAAAATATGTTTACTGTTGAAATCTCAATAGTTTATTTCATTATTTTAATGTCATTCATTTAAAAAAATAAGTTATGCTTTTCAATTTGTTATAATATGTTTGTTTCTTTGGAAATTGCCTAATTTTTGTCTATAAAATGTAATAACTATTTCACTGCTATTATAATTTTTCACAAAGTACCTGAATTTTTGTATATAAAGAAATCAGTCTTTAAGTTACTCTGGAAAAGCCACAGTACTGCCTTTGCCACAAGCCTTTAAGGATACCACTTTCCAGAAAATGATGTGCATAGAGATATACAAGTTTTCTTTTTACAGAAATTTTTAAAATGTGGCAGCACAAGTTATTGAGGCTCGGTAATACCTTACAAGATTCACACTGAAGAATAAAGATGAAAAATTATAAGTATAGAACTTTTATTTCTAAAGATTTGGCAAGATGGATATGTCAAATTTGTCAGAATGTTGATCCAACATTCACAATAAAATCACTGTAATTGCTGAATCTATATTTTAGGTCCCTATATATTCTTCTTTCAATATTTCTATGATCTTGAACATTCTGGTGGCATATATTAGGATGATGTATTGGGAGAAACGATGATAGTTAAAGGGCATGAGGTTTCTGTCAAAAACAATTCTAAAATTAACTTTCATGATCACTGAAGACCTCTATTAAGGTCCTAAAAATCATTGAATTATACTTCAAATATCACTTAAATGATCACTTCAAATGGTGCAGCTATATGCCACGCAAATTCTTTTTCAATAAAGTTATTATAAGAAGTCCCACTATTCACTTCTCTTGACTAGAAGTGCAATCAGAGTGCTCCTTGGAAGCAAGGATGGTTAGAATGAATTTTACATATTTTGGACTTCTTGACAGGAGGTACCAATCCCTGGAGAATGACACCATGTTTGGGATAGTGGTGGATCAATAATAATAAAAAATGAAGACCCTGAACTAGATGGATTGGCACAGTTACTGCAACAATGGTCTTAAACATAAAAAAAAAAATCCTGTGCATAGCACAGTGTCAGAGAATGTTTTATTCTGTTTTACGTAGGTTCACTCTGAGCTGAATTCGCATTGACAGCACTTAAGAACAAACAACATTTGTTCAATCGATGAACATGTATTATTACCAGTGTATTATTACAAATTATTTTTACAAATTATTTACAAATTACAAATAATTACAAATTATTATTACAAATATATTACATGTATTATTACAAATTATTACCAGTGTTTGCTGCGAGATATAATAAGCAATCCTAATTCTTTAGAAACTCTACTATGAAAAAGTACAGATAATTGCAATAATTGTAGCAAAAATAATGATGATAATACATACACATGGAGTGTCAACTTATCCTAAAAGAAGAGATACCTTACAAAGACTTGAGAAAAGAGAGATGGGTGGCAAGAGTCCTTAGAACTGATTTCTGAAGTAATATGGAGTAGCAGACGAGGCATTCAGCAACATATCAGGGCAAGGACAAGTTCCAGATAAAAGAGAAAGTATACAGCAGGAGCAGAGATCTTGAACTATAATCGTACAATGTGGGTGGAAAGAAAAATTCAAGGAAGAAAAGAGAGGAATTCTTGAAACTGTGGAGATTGGTGGGAAGCAGATTGCTGCACTGATGGACAGAAGGGCAGAGTAAGACCTGCTGTTTCCAAACAGGAGCAACCAACTTCTGCAGCACTGCATCATCTCACACTGTGGCCTTTACTACAGCCGACTTCTGCTTTATTACATCTTAAAAGATTGTCTGCTTTCTCTCTTTTTTTAATATCAGAGATTCATGAAATATTAAGGGAAAGCTTACTTGTAGTTTATACTCAATCTCTTTGAAATGCCATTTTTTGTTGGTTTGTTTGTTTTCAGTGTTAGCGGTTTGAACCCAGGGCCTCACCCATGCTCTGCCACTAAGTGGCACCCCTAGCCCCTTGGTTAATTTTTATTTTTGATTTTGAGACAGGGTCTACTTAGGTAGTGCCTGCTGCCTCTGGTCTCCAGCTCATGATCCTCCTGTCTCTGACTCCAAATCGCTAGGAGTACAAGTGTGCACCACTGCACCTGGCTGAAATGCCACTGTTTAAAAATATTACATACAAGCATGGTCTCTGCAAACCAAATCACTTGGTATCAGTTCATTTATAGGTATTACCACTGTTACTTTTTAACATTTTTTCTCCCACTAAAACAAATTTAACACAAAGACAGAAAAACTTATCTTTCCTGTCATTGCAGCCCCAAAAAATATGTGAAATGTGGAGGACAAGCAATAAATACACATAGCACAGTGAATATCTATTAATATCCTATACTTCTCAACTTCATTTGTCAGCTCAACAATGAAATTTTAAGAATATGTTGAGCCTATACACCTTTTTAAAGATTCCCATGGTGGGGGAGGAGAAGAATTAGTGTAAGGGATAAATAAGAGTAAGGAGCCTGTCTTTTCTTTTCTCAAATCTTAGATTTGTGAAAGACGGCTATTATTGTCTTTAAAAAGCTGAGAACATAACACTGATATCTCTTTGCTTCTGAAAAAAAAATCTCCTCAAAGTATTCATCTTTAGAGTACATGTAAGGTATAATTGATTTACTGAGGTAAACAAGTGTCTAAAGCTTTATCTGGGTTTTCTACTCCCCTTTGTAATATTTCGTTTCCAGAAAGCTGACTTCCATGGTTGCCATGGAAATGAGTGAAATGGTGAATTGTGAATCTTTTAGAAACAAGAGTGCTGCATAATAAAGACGATTTGTGTTAATATTTTTGAAAAATATTGATGAATCACACCATACAGAAGATTCTATAGAAGAATGGTTGCTTATTACATTCTAACCCACATTATGTTATGTAAACGTTGCAGAAAAGAAATACAACATTGCAACAAATCAGAACAAATATAAGTAAAAGATTTCTATATACCAATTTATTATTTTATGTAAGTAAATATGTCATAAATCATATGCCTTCTGAACCAATATAACAGAAATTCACTTACACATGTGTAAAGGTTCTCTTGTCTAATCTCAGCCTCTCATAAAGCATTTTTTCTTTATTTTCAACTATACCACTCAACTCCTTTTAAGTACAATGTGCAATAAATAATTAAACGAATAGATAAATAAAACAGAATAGACTGAGTCATCTAGGAAAATAAGCCCATTTTGGATACACCCAAGATTGTAGCTGCTTTTGCTTGTGTTGGCTTCTGATGTCAGAAGAAAGGAGATCAGAGCTGTGAACCCAATAAGGCAATTGTCGTGGAGGAGATAACACTGAACTCAATTTAAAAGTGTTGCATGAAATGCTACTTACTATCATCTGTGACAATGAAAAACTCCATAAGATATAAACAGATTCACCAGGGAGAGAGTAAACACAAAAAAGTCATAGCCTTCAAATGTATTTTTAATTACATATTCATTATTTTGGGCTTATATACAATTTTTCTATCTCTAATTAAATAACCCTAAATTGTCTTTATTTATAATATGTGTAAAAACTATAATAAATTAGTGGGATGATTTCAAATCATGATTAGTAAGATACTAGACTTTGTTGAAGTATGCCCTTCTGATTTCAGACTAAATTATTTCTTTTAGGGATGTTGCCTTCTTTGAAGACAGTAACGATATCTTCATAATGTTTTTTGGAGCATAGTATATTTTCTTCTCTTGTTCCAAAGCTAAATTCACATATTTCTTTGTCATTTTGGAAATGGAAGTAACCAAGAAGTCTGGTAAACTAAGGTGTAACCTACCTAAAATTCACTAGCTTTCTGAATGTTAAAAGATGTTCTCCAAATTGCACCTCTACAAATGATTTTAAAAAATATAAAATAAAACCTCACTTTTAATTTAAACATTTAAGTCTTGCATGGTTTTCTGAAAGCCTTTTTGCGAAAATTAGAAATTTTCTCCTGTATTCACATAGGAGGATTTAAATGCCACCTTTAAGGCTCCAAAAATTACAACTTATTTGAACTTGATAAGTCTCATTTGTTCACCCAAGATTATTATATGATCAATAAATAATACAAGAAAAGAAATTAGAAAGAGCAGCCCCCCAAAATAGAAACAAATAAATAATGAATATGTAACACACTTTCCTATTATAGAAGGTCAAAGAAAGTAATTCTCTTATAGTGATAGAGGGAAATATTGAGAGATGAAGTTAATGTTCAAAAGATTGGGTGTGGCGTTTGAAGTTACCTGTCATGATAGAATAATCAATAGCTAACTGAGAAGACCTACATTTGATCATTCATACCTCTGTGTTCATGAACATTATTAAGTATTCTCTTAGTTTCTCAGCAGGTTGTCTTTGAAGTTGCCACATGCAACGTTTTCTGCATGAAGAATTATAAACCACAAAAAACGTGATATGGATGTGTAGCTACAAGATAAAAAGAGACACAAACTTTGACATCACTCATGGATTGCTTGCTGATCTTGGGTTGAAAGTTTATTTTTAGGAGATACACTCATCTCCTCTTGAGCGGTCAGTTTTGCCAAATGGACAATGATTTCCTGTTGGCTATGCAATTGTATTGGACATAGGGAAAACCTTTGAATGATAGCTGGTATAGTACATATGAGCAATCCATAAAAATTTAAAGATATTTTCTCAAATGAGTACTCTTTATCAAGATTAGAATAAATTAACATCACTCTCTTTATTCACTAATAACTTTATTTTCTAAAGTTATTAGTGAAAAACACTTGATGAGTCAAATAATAACTTAGAACCACTGTCATGAGTATTATTCTTTTTCAAATTTCTAAATATGCAGCAAGCATGAAGCAAAGCACATATATCAGCCCATAAGGAATTCTAAACCTGACCATAAAGGGTTTTGTAAACAAGAGCACTGAGATGGTTCAAGTTTATGAAAACTCAATGTCCTGCACAAAGTTCTATAACTTACAAAGGAGAATGCACCCTTAGATAGAAATCAGTTTTTACTAGATTTACATTCTCGTTCACACAACACTCACATGCAAACACACACACAGGTACACACATACGCCCATTTAAAACGTTCTTCAAAATCTATTCTAAGGGATGATTGAGATGAAATTTACATGGAGAAGTTAATCACATGATTCCTAAACAATTAGTCATCTTTCCTTTTAAAACTACAACAGCATCTGTCAAAAGACATTCGTTAAAGTAACTATACAGTAAGACTTACAAAAAAAGTTGAGACTACAAAGATAAATGTTCCACATTCCTTATGCTCAATTGTGGAGAAATCAAGCATCTAAATACTGAATTATAGTTTAATAGTAAATCAATAAATATACGACATCAACAGAATGAAATAAAACCATATTATCATCCCAATAGATGTGAGAAAGGCATTTGATAAGATTCAACATTCCTTCATGATCAAAATGCTGAACAGATTAGGCATACAAGGAAGACATATCAACATAATAAAGGCCATTTATCATAATACAACGGCTAACATTATATTGAATGTGAAAAACTAAGTTCTGGAACAGGAAAACTATGCCCACTTTTATCATTTTTATTCAACATGGCTCTCTAAACCCAAGACAGAACAGAGAAGACAAAGAAATAAAAGGCATCTAAATTGGAAAAGAAGTCAAATTGTTACTGTTTGTAAATGGCATCATCGGCAACATCATATATAGAGAAAATCTCAAGAAATCTACCAAGAATCTATTAGAACTAATAAACAAATCAACCTAAGTTACAAGATATAAAATCAATAGTATTACTACATACCAACACTGAATTATGTGAAATAGAAATCAAGAAAACAATCCCAGTTAAAGCAGCTATAAAACAAAATAAAATATCTGGGAATTCACTTAACCAAAGAGAATAAAGGTCTCCACAATGAAAACTATAAAATATTGACAGAAATATTAAAGACAAAAAAGGATAGACATCCAGTGTTCATGGATTTAAAGAGTCAATATTATTAAAATGCCTATACTGCCAGACTCTGTGGCACACACCTGTAATCCCAGAGACCAGAAATTTGGGAGTTGGAGGTAGAAGGATTGCAAGTTCAAGGCCGGAGGCAGCATGTGTATCTGAACAAGATCTTGTCTCAAGATAAAAAATAAAAAGCGGGGGGCTAGAGATGCAGCTCGGTGACAGAGCGCTTTCAAACTATGCATGAGGCTCTGGGTTCAGCCTCCTTGTTGTTGTTGTTGTTAGGTGCTGTCAAGTCGGTATCCAACTCCTAGCGACCCTCATAGGGTTTTCAATGGCTGACGGTTTCAGGACTGCCTTGGCAATGGATTGCCAGGTCCTTCCTCCCATTTTTGCGATGCTGAGAATTAAACTCGGGACCTCAGACTGCAGAGCAGCACTCTACCAACTGAGCCAAATCCCAGCCCTTCTCAGCCTCCTAGTACTGTAAAAATAAATAAGTAAATATTCTGTACTACCTAAAATGATCCACAAATGCCATACAATTCCTATCTAAATACCAATGATATTTTTCAGAGAACTACAAAAAAATCAAAAAATTTGTAGAGAACAACAAACAAATAGCCAAAGATATTTTGAGCAAAAAGAACAAAGCAGAGGAGATTATACCACCTGACTCAAAAATATTCTAAAAAGCTATAATCATCAAATTTACATGGTATTGTCATTAAAACAGATACATAGGCCAAAGGAACAGAACAGAGATCCTAGAAGTAAACCCAGGGATCCACAGCTAACTGATATTAGACAAAGATGCTAAGAACATACATTGGGAAAAGAGCAGTATTTTCAATAAAGAGTGCTGGGAAAATTTGATTCATATGCAGAACAAAGAAAAGGGGACACCTGTTTCTCACCAGTTACAAAAATCAAGCCAAAAATAATTAAAAACTAAATGTGAGACCCGAAACAATGAAACTACTAGAATAAAAAAATAGAGGAAATGCTTCAGCACATCAGAATGAGTGAGGATGTTTGTAGACAAGGCACCAAAGCACAGAAAGCAAAAGCAAAATCAGACAAATGGATTTGCATCAAACTAAAAAGCCTCTGTGCAACAAATAAAATAATGAGTAGAATGAAGAAGCAGTCTGTAGAATGGGGAAAATATTTGTAAATATACATCTGATGAAGGGTAATCCAGAATATGGAAAGAATGGCAAAAACTCAGGAAAGAAAGGAAGGAAGGAAGGAAGGAAGGAAGGAAGGAAAGAAGGAAGGGAAGGAGGGAGGGAGGGAAGGAGGGAGGGAGGAAGGAAGGAAGGAAGGAAGGAAGGAAGGAAGGAAGGAAGGAAGGAAAGAGAAAAAATGTGAAAACAAAATCATGCTCCAAGGAACAAATGCTTGATTCTACCTATGGGAGCCAAAAGGACATGCATAAGGAAAGTCCTGTTTTAACTAAGTCTTGATGGAAGTAGCGTAAATTTGAGGAAAAGACTGAAGTTTTGAAAACCATGATTGATCTGAGAACTATTTTCAAAAAATCAGTATTATAAAGAATAAAATGCAAATTTGATGCAAGGAATATAGCTGGGAAAGAATTTGTTGCCATATTTTTAGCAGGTGAAATAACTAAAATAGCAGTATAAATGCAAATACACTTAGAAAAACATTGAGGAGCTAATCAATAGACTTTAATTGATTACATGGGGAAATAAGAGACAAAGCAAAAATTTGAGGTGCAACTACTTTTTGCATAGATTTCAAATGATACTATTATTAATCAAGATAAGAAATGCAAAGAAGAGACTAGACGAAAGACAGTAAATTCTATTTTTGACAAGCTAAGTCTGAATTATAAAAATCAAGGGATTTGAATTAAAAATACAGAAGTAGATCCCAGGCAAGGCATCAGACACAGGGTGAATGTAGCTGGAATAAGCAGCTCTAAACAGTAGTTGGAATTCTGAGAATAAGGGTTGTCAGGCAGAGCAGGAGAAAGGAGAAGAGAAGAGAAGCAAAGATATTAAGGAATGAATAAGAATGAGGAAAAGTCAAAATTTGGAAGAAAACTAAGGATATGGAGAAGAGAAAGGGCAGGTAACAAAAAGGAATGATTTCTGAAAGCTAAGAAAAGATTTCTTCAAGAAGAAAACTGGGAAGGTTGTGTCAAGACTTTGAAAAACTGAAGTCAAAGAAGAAACTAAAATGGATGACTGGATTTAGCAATTGGAAAATTGTTGTTGTTAGGTGCCTTCGAGTCGTGTCTGATTCATAGCGACCCTTACTGGGTTTCAACGGCTGGTTGGGAATGGATTGCCCCGGGAGTGGATTGCCAGGTCCTTCTCCCATTTTTGCAGTGCTGGGAATCAAACTTGGGACCTCAGAGACTGCAGAGCGGCACTCTGCCAACTGAGCTAAATCCCAGCCCCAATCAGAAATTAAGCCACTGGATTTTCACAGAAGACTCTCAGTGTCATAAAAATACAAGCCAGGTGCCAATGGGCTGAAGAGTTGGAAGGAAGTGAAGGTATGAGCACTACACTACTAGTTCTAGAAGTTCTAGAAGGATAGAAGACAGTGACTAAATAAAACCTTGTTAAGCATGTTAAATATGAGTCCAGGCTTATTGTTGTTATTTTGTTTTATTTTATTTTCCTAAGTGTGATTTTAAACAAAGGAGTTTTAAAATAAAGTAACTGCAGAAAAAGGAAAAAAAACTAATTCATGAAATTCTAAATAATCCGTCATAGAGGCTTAATCTTAGAAAAGGCAGCAAGCACTGTTACCTTTTGTTACAATGACACAAGAAAATTTAAGTGTATTTAGGAAAGAACAAAGCAGTAACTGTTATAATATGATAGCTTCTGTTTTCTTCTGAATTTAAATTTATCATCTCTTGGCAGGCATATAGCACAAGTTGTTAGGTGTGGTCAAGTCAGAGCGGACTCATAGTGACCCTGTGTACAACAGAAGAAAACACCACCCAGTACTGTGCCATGCACAAAATCTTTTTAGGTTTGAGTCCATCGTTGTAACCACTATATTCCTTCTCATTTTGAGTCATGCCACATGAGCAAAACGGGGTCGCAAGGGCTTTACTCCTGTCCCCTTATTAAGGTCAACTCTACTTTAGGACTCAATTCTGCCCCAGTTATTTCATCAATACCTTCCAGCCTTGGCGACTCATTTTCTGGCCCTATATTTGACAGCACTTCTCTGCTATTTGTAGGGTTTCAATGGCTAATTGTTTTGGGAGTGGGCTGTGGGGTCCTTCTCCCTAGGGGGTCCTTCTCCCTAGTCTGTCTTAGTCTGGAAGCTCAGCTGAAACCTGTCCACCAGGGGTGCCCCTGCTGATATCTGCGATACTGGTGGCATAGCTTTCAGCATCATAGCAACATGGAAGCCCCCACAGCACGACAAGATGACGGATATATAGGGGAAGACAAGGGGAAGAGTCTATGTTAGGTGGTGAGAAATTGGTTTTGTTCATTGGGTTTTAACGTTTATTAAGTTGAAAATTACTCAGAGTGGCACAATTCAGGGTTAATGTGAACACCCTTGAACATTCTTAACTTCTCCAACATACACAGAAGCACACATAAACTTAATTGCCCTTTCCATGCCTTTATGAACAAACATAATGTATATAAATTAGGAATCTAGAGTATGAAAACCTCTCATATTTTAGAACTGTGAGTTGCTTCAAAATATTGAAAGACCATCAGGTACTATGTTGCATTTGTATAGAGCCATATAATATTTAAAGTGATGAGAACATTTAACCAAGACTTCCTAGAGAAATCAAAAGATATTGGTTAGAGATTTGTGTTATTAGGTGCCCTCGAGTCCTATTGCCTTTTCAAAAATGTGCTTTCTTCGTCCATTTTTGTTATTCTTTTCCTGTCTTAAAAAGAAAATCTGGAAAATTGGCTTATTGAAACCTACTCCTTCAAAACAGTTAAGTCATAAATGGGAGAAATTATCCCACACATGGAAAAGAGTGAAACTACTTTTCAGTGTCTAATTGACCCCCCAGTGGTTATCTGATTCTATAAGCTGACTATCTTTGACTTTCTGTACAGGAGGCTGTTTGATACCTCTGTATGTGCAGAAGCTAATTTGAAGAAATCTGATGGGAACACATGGGAATATAAATTATATTCCATCCATAACAATGCAAATGAATTTGGTCTGGTAGAGATGCGATTGATCTATACCTTGTAGAATAGATAATATGTATGACATTTCATATCCTGTAGGATACTGATCAGTTTAGGACCTATTAGCAAATTCATTTCTATATCCTTACACACACACACACACACACACACACACACACACACCAATATCAGTTCTTTTATTCATGTTTTGAAACATTTTATTTTTTACTTTTTATCCCAGTAATTTTTATTAGTAATTTTTTAGTGTTCAACTTAATGGGTTTCATTATGACATTTTCATATGTGCATACTGTACACTGCCCATATTCACCTCCCCAATGCACTCTCAATGTCAGTTCTACATATTCTTCTTTTCTGAACTGGTTTTACATCTTATTAATTTCCTCACATATCAATGAGCTAAGTAAAATAATTGATACATGTTTATTTTGCATTACTAAGAGAATCGTGGCTGGGATTTAGCTCAGTTGGTAGAGCGCCACTCTGCAATCTGTGAGGTCCTGAGTTCGATTCCCAGCACCTCAAAAATGGGAGAAGGACGTGGCAACCCACTCCCAAGGCAATCCCGAAACAATCAGCCACTGAAAACCCTGTGAAGGTCGCTATGAGTCAGTTGGACACAACTCAACGGCACACAACAACAACAATTAAGAGAGTCATGATGTCAATGTTTATAAAACTGAGCTTTACCACAAATTAGTTAGGCAACCTGGATAACCACATTTTAAAATACCCATGTAGTAATTTGCCTTCCAGATTCTCCAAATAAACTTCATTATATCAGCATCACAGCATTAACAAAATAAATTTAGAGTCACAGTCCCCCATACATATGGATTTACTACCTGAATATATTAATTTAATCAGCCAAAACAAAATTAAGTAAAATCAAATTAGAACTAAACCTATTTGTATAAGTAATACAATCTCAATTTTAGTGAGAAACAAATGATATACAAAGTGAGTCTTAACAAAGATATAAAAGAGTATATCCTCGGTTATGGTAGAGCTATTTTTAAAATGAAAGTTGCACTTTGTCTAACAAGTTCCCTTGGGAATTAGGAGAAAAACACATTGAGATGGAAAAATTCCAGTTCGAAATTTCAGTATAAAACTAAGTGGACTAATTACACATTTTAGGGTAATATTCACAACATAAATAATGCCTTAATTTTTCATGCAATGAATTCAAAAAAGTACTCAATATTTAATTTTATCTGTAAAATAAAATGCACATAAAAAGTGCTATTTGAAAAAGTAATAAAATTAAGAAAATGTGACCGATCCATGATCTTTTCAAAGAAAATATATGGATTTGCTGATCTTAATTTCCCAGTGCCATGAAGTAACCTATTTTATGAAATCTATTTTACTCCATAAACATTTTTGATTCACAGAATTCATTATTCAGATTACCCACAAATGTTCACCTTATCTTGTTAGTGATTCATATAGAGAGCTCACCATCTAGATATGCAGAAAAAGCCATTTGTATAATGGCCATATCAGCAAGAAGCAAACAAACCAGGACACATTATTATTTGACTCTAAACACTGTGCAGATGGCATTTTGTTGTGCAATCTTGTCTGGTATAAGGCCAACATATTCCATATTTTTCAGTACTAGCAGTTTGCTTCTATCCATGTTTTAATATTTTATGATAGAGGAAGTATTTGTATTTATAACAAAGTAGTCATGGTATAATTTCAAATTAAAAACTCATTATAAAGCATAGTACCTAAAGTGCTGAATGAAAAATATGTATTATAAATATAGTACACATATATAGCCACACAGATGGGTGTGTGTTCATGTGTATACATGTATATACACACATATATATTTTATATATACATGTATATGCATATATATGACTGGAAAGAAAGAAATCCTTAGAACTGGTAATAGTAATGAACTAATTGAACTAATGAACCTGTTAATGATGAGTATATATTCTCATCTTCTTCATAATTTTCTGATTAGCTCTTTTTGTTTGTTTTTTCAGTATTTAGAGGTTGAACCCAGGGCCTCACTTTCAAGTGCTCTATCACTAGGCTGCACCCTGAGCACATTTTGTGTGTGTGTGTTTTGGCGGGGTGTCAGGTTCTCACTCAGTTATTAGGGCTACCTCTGGGCTCTAACTTGCTATCCTCTTGCCTCTGCCTTCCAAGTGGCTGGGATTACAAGCATGAGCCACCACGCCTTGCATTTTCTGATTAAATTTGACAGTAAAATGTAATGTATCCATCCACACATATACAGAGAGAGAGAGAGAAAGTATGGGCCTTTCCATTAGTCACACATATCTTTCTCTCTTCTAAGTTTTCATCTGCCATCTTCACTTAGGTGCTTCAAAAGTTCATGAAGAAAGGATGTTTCTTAGTTTTTTCACAATTGCTTTTACTCCATAATTGAGGTGAATTCACTTAATATGGCTCATAAGCTTCTGCCTATTGCAAGTTTACTTGTTAACACTTTTTTGGTGATGCATTATAAATGTTTTACTCCCTGTTATGCTCACCTGAAGTGAGTCATGTCACATAATTCTTCACTATTTTAAGAAGAACTCTCTTCTTGAAAGCCATACCAGTGATTAAGTAGGGGCACTTTTCATGGACATTAGCAAAGTCAGCATGGAACTGATTGTTTTCAAGGAGTTCAGCAGCATGTTTTTAGGAGTAAACAAACTAGGACCAAATGGCCTTTTCCTGACAGAAATTTGTTTTCAAATTATTATATGCCTTGCATTCTAGAAGGTTACAAAGTAGGATGTAAAATGAAAACAGCAATGGTAAAGGAATTTTGTTGCACTTGAATAATGGAGAGATATTAGCTTCATCTAGTAGTTAGGGAGGGCTGCGATTTAGCTCAGTTGGTAGTGTACCACTCTGAAGTCTCTGAGGTCCCTAGTTCGAGTCCCAGCACCACAAAAATGGGAGAAGGACGTGGCAATCCTGAAACAATCAGCCATTGAAAACCCTATAAGGGTTGCTATGAGTCGGACACAACTAGACGGCACCTAAAAACAACAACAAAAGTAGTTAGAAAAGTTCCACAGAAATGCAACACTGAAGTCAGGGGACACTTGAGAGATGCTGGCTTGAATGAATCTTAGCTTGGTTGGCCTCTTTGTTCTTATATGTCCACCTTCGGTAAGTAGGCGGCAACTTGGAAATGCAGACAGGTAGAGCCTGGATATAAGTGAGATTCCAAATCTTTTTCCCTTCTGATGGAGACAGTTTTGCTGGATCAGAGGCAGATCTGGAGAACAGCATCAGAGAGGCACAAGACAGGAGCAGAGGACCAGAGCAAGCCTGGTCTTGAAGTCTAGGTAGTCACTTAGTAATTAGTGAAATCGTGAATAGAGATCACCCCGTCCATTCAACTAAAAATCTGAGAGGAGAGCAGGCTGTAGGGAGGATTCCTCCAGAGATCCAGAAGTGACTAACAACTTGCCAACATCAGGTCCACCTGCAGAGGGTGTGGTTACCTGTATTATTCACACATCGCCATCCATTAAGGAGCCCAGTAAATGACATACAATGGAGAAGTACCGCAAGCTGAATGGCCCTAAACTTTGAATAAGAGCTCAAGAGCATATCGGTACACTTAAGAAAAGCATAAAAGAACTGCTTGCAAAAAGAACACATCATTTTCAAGTTAAAGAAAATATTCTGAAGCCATAGAGAAGTTACTGAAGACAGCTGATTCAGTAGGGTAACATAATCTAATTGAGCCTCCCAATGACTTTCCTTATTACTCAAAATAAATCTCCAATTTCTTACCATGACTTACAAGATGAAGTTGCATCCCACATTCCACTACTCTCTGACCTCGACTCTCTCTTCTCTCCCCTTACTCTCTTGCAGGCACACTTCTTACTCCTCCTTAACACTCTAAATATGATCATACCTCCAGATGTTTGCCCTTGCTATTTCCTCTACCTTGAAAAGACTATTCCCAGAGAGCCACATGTCTTGCTCACTCATTTCATTAAATTTTCACTTCACTTAAATATTCTTGGCTTTCCTATCTAAAATCTAGCCTTACTCTCCTCAAATGCTCACCCATCCTTATTTATCTTTATAGTATTATTATTATTCATTCTTGAAGTTATGTTCTCTCCAAGAAAACACTGTCCATGGACATGGATCTTTTATTGACTTTTCAATCCTGAGTTTCTAGAATAATGTCAAGCACATAATTGATACTCAACAAATTTGTTGTATTGCTGAACACATAAGTCAATGAATAAGTGAATGAATGTGGGCAGGTTAAGCTTCAAATAAAAATGGATCTCTCAGCATT
The DNA here is from genome assembly GCA_007922755.1 of Pedetes capensis. Taxonomy (NCBI): domain Eukaryota; kingdom Metazoa; phylum Chordata; class Mammalia; order Rodentia; family Pedetidae; genus Pedetes; species Pedetes capensis. Next base: position 9,801 of record VMDO01026162.1, on the reverse strand, counting down.
TTCAATGTGTGTGTGTGTGTGTGTGTGTGTGTGTGTGTGTGTGTGTGCGTGCGCGCGCGCGTTACTTGTTGTTTTTGTTAGGTGCCGTCTAGTCATGTCCGACTCATAGCGACCCTCGTAGGGTTTTCAATGGCAGATTGTTTCGGGATTGCCATGGGAGTGGGTTGCCATATGCTTCTCCCATTTTTGCAGTGCTGGGAATTGAACTCGGGACCTCAGAGACTGCAGAGCGGCGCTCTACCAACTGAACTAAATCCCAGCCGTGTGTGTTACTGGGCAGATGAAACCAGGACCTCATGCGTGCCTTTGAAAGTGCTCTACCACTGAGCTCTACTCCTAGCCCATTTTACTACTTTTCTATCTTAAGATAGTTGTTGTTGTTAGGTGCTGTCTAGTCATGTCCAGCTCATAGTGATCCTGTGTACAACAGAAGGAAACACTCCCCAACACTGTGCCATACCTGGTACAATGTCAGTGTTTCTCTGCTATTTCGTTGAGTTTTCAATGGCAGATTGTTTCAGAAGTGGGCGGCCAGCTGCTTCTCCCATTTTCTGGTGCTGGGGATCAGATCCAGGACTTCAGAGAATGCAGAGGTGCACTCTACCAACTGAGCTAAACCCCAGCCCTGGTTCTCCCTAAATTACACTGGCTGTATTTGGCCTCAAATTTGTGATCCTCCTATCTCTGCCTCCTGAGTCACTGGGATTACAGGCATGTACCACCACACCTGGATGCATTCTCAGTTCTTGATATGGTGCTGATCTCCATTAAAAATCAATGAGATACATTTTGGAAAAATCATTATTTGTTTACGTGCGTGCATCTAGAGCTGGGATTTTGCTCATTTGGTAGAGCACCACTCTGCAGTCTCTGAGGTCGCAGCACCGCAGAAGTGGGAGAAGGACGTGGCAATCCACTCCTGAGGCAATCCTGAAAAAATCAGCCATAGAAAGCCATATGAGAGTCTCCATGAGTTGGACACAACAGGAAGGCACCTAACAACAACAATGTATGCATGCCAGTACTGAAATTGTGATCTCAAATACAGCAAAACTATGTGATCACTAGGAAAATATTTACTACTGTGGCAAATTATATGATATGCTTACAACTATTTACATCCTTTCTATGCTTCTGTATAGGCAGACTATAGTTCTCCCCCCATGGATTTCAGGATCAATTATGCAACTTGCTATTGTCAAGAGAATGTCACTGGCTATGATGTTCGTTGTATTTGGACAGAAGTTTGAAAGATAGCTGTGTAATTTTATGCTGATGCTCTTGCTCTGAGATATTCATCATGAAAATTGCATGGCCCAGATAGCGACTGGCTATTTCTTCAGCTTGGCTTCTAGAATGAGAAGATGTATGTAGTCTAGGTGATTCCATTAGGATCAAAGTTTTCCATAGCCTCATAATATAAGCAAGAAATTAATTGTCTATTGTTACATGCCTCTTGAATAATGGGGTTGTTTTGCTGCACAAAAAAGTTGGAGAATTCTATTATGTATTTCAGAATTTAAATATCTTTGCAAAAAAAGAAAGAAAGAAAGAAAGAAAAAATGGGAATGTGTTTATTCACCACTATATCCAAAGCAGGTTTAGCTTAGTTGCTAGAATGCTGCTCTGCACTCTCTGAAGACCTGAGTTCCCTCCCTAGCACTGCAAAAATAGGGGAAGGATGGGGGAGTCCTCTCCCCAAACAATCAGCCATTGAAAACCCTATGAAAGTTGCTATGAGTCGGACCTGACTCGATTGCAGCTAATAACAATATATCCAGAGTGGCTCAAGCTGTTTACCTGGCACATCATGTCAGGTGAAAAGATTACTTGGATATATAAACAAAAAGACGCCTGCACATGTGCCTGATGGTTTTACATTATCATAAGAAAAACCTGGTGGGGTCTTTTTCACTGTGTGACTAGCAGGTCCACTTTCTCACCATGTCATGTTTTGAACTGGCCACCCATTCCTAAATGCTAATGCCTGAATGAGCTAGCAGCTGAAGGTGCATCTGAAAGAGTACAGTGTTTGTGTTTTAGTATCCATATGTTCTAGTATTTATATTTAGTGTCACCCTGAACTTGAATAAACTCTCCTTCCTTGAGTTCAGTGTGGTGTCCTTCTACATAACAACAAATGAATTTCTTTTTAGTTTAAGTCAATTTCTAAGCTTTCAGAATTACACAATTTTTTAAAATATATTTTCCTTGGTAAATGTAATAAGCAGAATGAAAATGACTATCTTTAGGGTTTTTATTTATCCAATTATAATTCACCAGTGTTAGAAAAAACAAACTAGATACATATATAAAAAGTGATGATGTTAAGGCATACTTTAAAGTAGAAAAAGTAGCTAAAGAAATGTTGTCATCATCACCAAGACTATTTCCTACAAATATTTCATAATCTCTGCCTTCTGAGCTCATAGACAAATTGCAGTTCCTGGCTTCCTGTACTTAGGTAGAAACAAACAAGTGCAGTAAAATGAGTGGTGAGTGGAAGTGACATGGGTCACTTCCGGGCCAAAGCATTTATGTGCTAGCTTGAGACATCAAGAGATGTTTCTTTCAGTGCTGTGACCAGTGAGATCCTAGACAGTAGCTGCTCCACTATGGTGGGATTCTGAGTAACGGCAAAGAGTGGATTTCTCCTCTCAACCCATCAAAACATGTAGCAAGAATAAGAAAACCAAACTCTTTTTTAAGTTACTGAGCCTTTCTGAGTTGTTTATTCCTATGATAACTTTCTAGCCTTCAGAACCAGGAGCCAAATATACCTTTATTCTTTAGAAATTACTCTGTCTTTAGTTTTCAGTTACAGTAACAGAAAGGACTAAAATAGTTTAAGACAAAACACAATTCATTTTTATTGAAGTCTCTATTTACCTCATGCAAAGTAAGTGAAGTTTTTACATCTTTTTCTTCTACCATTTCAGTAAATATATGTGTTCATTCTGTGGAATTTCATGGCATTCTGAAAGGCAAAGATTTGAGGAACATGCCCTGAAATTTACATAGGAGTTAAAAATTTTTGAAAATTTTTGAAATTTTGAAGAAACATTAAATTGCATATTTCAAGATTCTGTTTAGGGCTGGGAAGTAGCTCAGAGTTAGAGCACTTGCCTAACATGTGCAAGGTATTGAGTTTAATCTCCAGCACTGAAAATAAAAGAGTTAAGAATCTGTTTAAACTATCAATGTGTTGAGTTTTTCTTTGAGGTAGACAAGAGTTTTGCTGTTAGGAAGTTGTTGTGAATATCTCTACAACTGGCCTGTAGTTTGAAACCTTAGTTGGAAATCTCAACAAATGGTTGCATTTCTAATTTATATCAAAAATACCTCAAAGACAGTTACTTTTACACAGGTTATTTAAACCTTCAGTTCAAATGAATTTAAGAAAACTCCCCTGAGAACCCTTGAAAAAGATACTTGCATTTGTGTAATTTAGGTCTTACATGAACTTATTAAATGCTCTTAAGTTCTTGCTTACTGACATACTGTCAAGACATTGTCCATCTTTTTAAAACCAGGTTTAAACCTAGCTGATAGTTTAAGCTAGATCTCAATTATCTTCAGAAAAAGTTCAGGTTGTTCAAAGCTTAACTTTCCCCAGCCAAATTTCTTTATATAGTGTTGTCTTCTGATTGACATGCTCTCAAAAGTAAATCTTTGCTAGTTATCTATAACATTAGGACTACAAAATTTATCCCAGCTCCTTTCTTTGATTTACAGAGTCATCCCCACCATATTAAATGCAAATTATGAGGTGAGACTAAGAAAAAGAACATTAAAGTGGACAATCTTCAGTGTTGCAATCACTGCTTCTCCTTTAAGTGCATTCATCTGTATTCACTATGATAATGGATTCAATGACAAGTTGGTTGACCTTCTAAAGTTTCTGGTACAAATCAATATTCATGAGTGAAGACTGTGAGAGTCTGCTATTTATATTCTGAAATACTGTCAGAGCCAATAGCATTTCTAAACTCTGCTTATTAAACCACTTGACTCAGCACCTATAGTTAAGCGAGGAAAAGGCTTGGGTGGGAATTATGTAAGCCCATATTTAATTCTGGTAGGACCAGATTGAACTTAATGTCCTTTTCCATTTTCTACACACTAGTTATACTTTAATATCAGAAAACTCCTGGTAAGCCACTTTCAGGTTGTGGACTTGAAATCTGAGTAAGAAAGTAAACATGAAAATATCTTGCACCACGATTTTCAATATGTAGTCCCTGGTTCAGTAATATTAAATACTTGGGAACTTGGCATAAATATCATTCTCAGGCCCCATTTCAGGTCTACTGAATCAGAAACTCTTGTTGTTGTTGTTGTTGTTGTTGTTTGGTGTCACCAAGTTGGGTCCGACTCACAGAGACCCTCATAGGGTTTTCAATGGTTGATTTGTTTCGGGATTGTTTTAGGAGTGGATTGCCACATCCTTCTCCCATTTTTGTAGTGCTGGGGATCAAACCCAGAACCTCAGTGTGCACAGAACAGCATGCTACCACCTGTGCTAAACTCCAGCCCTCAGAAACTCTAGGTATGGTATAAAGGTCCAGAAATCTGTTTTTACATAGTGTTAGCTTTGGTTGCTAACATTTGAGAACTACTGCTTTCGTGTCTTCTTCAGTAGTCAGTGGACCCTTAAGTGCTAGAGTGGAGGGGCTTTGGAGGCTCAGCACTCCGCTGAGCTGGAAAGTTCTTCCCTCCCTAGGGCTGTATCAGTCCCTAAAATGCATCACCTCCCTGGGAAACTAAGAAGGTGTTGTGTAGCTGCAATCCTCCCTTGTATTTTTATTCCTTCTATATCCACATAACTGTGCCTTTTATCCTTTAGCCACATAACTTTGGCTATGGTTAGTTCATGAAGAGAAGGTGAATTAAATGAAAATCAGCTTAATTCAAATCAGAGTTGGCATTATTGCCAGTCCTCAAAGCCAGGCTAGCGTTTTGTATGCAAGCCCAGCTCAGTGATCGTCTGAAAAAACAAGCAAATCAAAAATAAACCCTGAGTTGGACTGCCCTTTACATATGACTGACTGTCTACGAGGACCCTCCAGATAATCTGGATGTCTGGATAATGAAAGCTGTACTTTGGATTCCGACCTGAATAATTTGCTTTCAATATTTAACAAACAGAAGTCAGCCCCTCACTGTTGTTTTACCAAAACGAGTGCTATTCTCGGTATTTGTTCTAAGATTTCAGAGAGTATTGTTTGATTCTAGCCAGTAAATGGGGGAAGTTAGTGTGTGGTACATAGAATCGCTTGCCCTTTTGAAAGAACCACTAAATACATTTTGAGACTTCCTGTTTGAAATCATCATATGCTTTAAGCAGCACTACTTACATCTGCCTAAATTCAATTTCTATGTCTTCTCCTGGAATAGCTACCTGCTTCAAGCTGTTATTTATCCCACTCAAATGTACATTTCCTGAGAGAAAAAGGTCACACTGAGGGAAGAACAGTGTTTTTGAAACCCTGAAAATATAGGACAAAAATTTGAAATTGTACTAAGAGCAAGGACCTTCAATATTGCCACTGAAGAGTCAAATTTAAATGTGAACTAAGAATGTAGCTGAAAGGTTGTTGTTGTTGGGTGCTGTCGAGCCGGTATCCGTCTCATGGCGACCCTCATAGGGTTTTCAATAGCTGACTGTTTCGGGATTGCCTTGGCAGTGGATTGCCAGGTCCTTCTTCCATTTTTGTGGTGCTTGGAATTGAACTCAGAACCTCAGAGACTGCAGCGCAGTGCTCTACCAACTGAGCTAAATCCCAGCCCGTAGCTGAAAGGAGATATTTCAATTCCCAAGAGTCTAAATCAAAGACAAAATCAAGACATTTCCCCCAAAATGTCCTCATTCTCTATGTGAAACTCGAACTTCTGATGATTAGTCTATGTGAAGACGCCTCCCACCTGCTAGACTTCCAGGTCATAGTGATTTCACTGACACATGGGTGGCTGTGTTAATTCCTTCTACATTTACAATTTCACTTTTCGCTATTTCCATTGAATGCTGGCTGTTGTTCCACCTCTGGTAGAATCCCCAAGGTCAGTTTTCCATCTCAAAAAATTCAACAATTTATCTATATCGCCAGATTGTAGAGTTTAGGTCATACACTTTAAGGATGAGGAATATTTCTTTGTCTCTCATTTGTCTCAAACCTAGTGTTACCATTCACCTTTTTCATCATTTTTATGGAAAAATGTTATAGTCTAACTTGCAGCCCTCAGCACAAGAAGAGAAGCTGGTTCACTCTGAATTTTTGGTGTACTTACTTTCAATTGAACTGAGATAGTCTTAGCAGCGTGTCTCAAACATTTTATTTTATGACAGACTTCCAAATGATAACGATGTGCAGTACATGGAGGCACATAAACAATAGCAGTTTACCTTCTCACCCTCTCCTACCACTGACCACCCACTCAGCCATGCAGCACATCTGTCAGTCACTCATTCAATCCTAACTTAAATGCACTCTAATTATTATACTTTGCCCTAACGGTTTTTTGTTTGTTTTTGTTTTGTTTTTTCAGTACTGAGGGCTGAACCCAGGGCCTCACACATGCTAGGCAATCTCTCCACCACTGAGCTGCACTTGCAGGCTCCTTGTTATTTTGATACAGGATCTGTGCTGTAAATGCTGCTTCTGGCCTCAAATTTGTAATCCTCTCGCCTCAGCCTCCCAAAGAACTGGGATTACAGGTGTGCTCCATTGTGCCCAGCTTATTGTTATTTTTAGGTGCCATCGAGTTGGTGTCCGACCTCATAGAGACCCTATGTACAACAGATGAAACACTATTGTCATTGTGTCTCTGCTATTCATAGGGCTTTCAATGGCAGATTGTTTTTTGGAAGTGGTTTGGCAGGTCCTTCTCCCAAGCCTACCACACCTGGTGTTCCCAGGTGGTCTCTCATCCAAGTGCGAACCAAGCCCGACCCTGCTTAGCTTCCAGGAGTCAGGCCAGGTTAGTGCACCACAGTGGTATGGCTGCAAACTGTGCCCAGCTAGAACTCTTATGGTGAGTATTCCTGGCACAAATTATAGGAAGGAAGGAAGGAAGGAAGGATGGAAGGAAGGAAGGAAGGAAGGGAGGGAGGGAGGGAGGGAGGGAAGGAAGGAAGGAAGGAAGGAAAATAAGAACTGAGTAAAGAAGAGAAAAGACAAAAGGAAGGGAGGAGAGGAGATGTGAGAGAAGAGAAGTCCGATAGTTTGGATCTTAAACGTCCCCCAAGACCCATGTTATGTGCCATTGAGTCCACTCTGGCATCTAATCCCACCTGATCTTAGAAGCTAAGCAGGGTCAGCCTGGTTAGTCCTTGAATGGGAGACCACCTGGGCATACCAGGTGTTGCAGGCTAGGGAGAAGGATCTGGCAATCCACTCCCAAAACAATCCACTGTTGAAAACAATCCACTGTGAGTAGCAGAGAAGCACTGACAATAATGCCGGGGATGGCACAGTGTTGAGGAGTGTTTCATTTGTTGTACATCTGGTCACTATGAGTCAGACCGAACTCTATGGCACCTGACAACAACAACAAAACCCATGAGTTAGAGATGGTAGAACCTTAGGAGGTGAGGCCCAGTGAGAAGTCTCCTGGTTACTGGGGTCACGCTCTTGAAGGGGGTAGTAGCCCCTCTTCTTCCTTTCTCTCTTTTACCACCTACCCATGAGGTAAGAGACTTACTCTGCCACATGCTCTCTGACATGATGTGTGGCCTTTGCCAAATAACACAAAGCAAGCGGTCAGCCTAACTAGAGACTGAAACCTCCGAAAGGAGAGCCAAAGTAAACCTTTTCTTTTTTATATCTTAATTATTTCATGTATTTGTTACAGTAACAGAAAGCTAACACCAAAGAAAAGAAGAAAGAAGGGAAGGAGAGAGCAAGACAGAAAGCAAGGTGGAAGAGAAGAGTAGAAAGAAAAAGGAAAAAGGCAAGCAGGGAGAGAAGGGGAGGAGAAAGACAAAAAATTTAAAGAAAATAAAGTAAAGAAAAGATGAGGGAGGTTAAAAGTATTGATGCTACAAAAAGAAACAGATCAAAAGCAAAATTTGTGTTCAAAGCTAAAAGATTCAAATGTAATAAGCAAAGAATAAAGATGTACACACTCCAACAAACACAAAACAGGTTCATGAACAAATCAACTAGTTTATAAAAGATGATTTATAACAAAAAAATAATTTTTAAGAAATCTTACAAATGATTGGAAGTGGTACAAAGACATAGTCATTAACAAATAAATGTGAGGATAGTGTGTCCTTTTCTTTCTTGTTCATTTATTTCTGATTAATCATGGAGAGATTTTCCACTGGATACCAGTGTGTCTTTCATATTTTTAAAAAACTTTCTTGTCAGTCTTTTAACAAAGAATGAGAGGAGTTTTGGCCTCTAAGAATTCAATGACATTATTTTTTATTATAATTATTTCTACCATTAACTCCTACATAAGGTATTCACTGGCATAAGATTGATAAGATTTTAGAAATCTAGTCTTGCCCAAGTTTTATATTGCATGGTTTTCCAATTTCTGACCTGAACCTAAATTAATTATGCTTCTTTCCTGAAGTCATTGGACTCCTAGAGTCAAAGTGTTTAAGGGAAATTGATGCAGCTCTCACTCGCTCTTTCTCAACTTAGAAATATAAAAGTATACATCAACTAAAATCTTTTTTTTTTTTGTGGTACTGGGGGTTGAACCCAGGGCCTCGAACCTGCATCCTCTGCAAGTGCTGGACCACTGTGCTGCACCCCCAGCCCAATTTTTACTTTTAGAGACAGGGTCTCTCTAACTTACAAAGACTACCTCTGGTCTCGAACTTGCAATCCTCCCGCCTCCGCCTCCCCAGCCGCTGGTATTACAGGCGTGCGCCACCACGCCCAGCAATCAACTAAAACCTTTTTAAAATTTATTTTAAAACTATCTTGACACTATGTTACAACATGCAATTTTCTAAAAAAAAAAATTAAAAATTAAAAAAAACAAAAGATTCTTCTAGTCTCCATATTGAGGGAAGGGGAGAGAAAAGAGAGAAAGAAAGAGGGAGACAGTAATATTCAAGTAATTAATACATTTATGGCTAGAAACCAAGTAAAGACTATGCTTCCCAAGACTGCTTGATGCAGAGCACAAGATCCTCATTTTTGTAGCATTCAGCCATACTCCGCTAAGTAAAGGAGATGTGGTTTAAGTATCATAACTACACTGCTCATTGCAGTAGCCAGTAGCTACAGGAGGCTGTCAAGCACTTGGCTATGGCTAGTCCAAACAAAATGTGCTATATCAAATGGTAATTTCAATGACTTAACCTGAAAAATGTGAACTATCTCATCCATAATTTGATAGATTAAATGCTACAACATTTGGGATGTAGCTATATTTAAAATTTTTTTTTTAATTAATTTTCTTCTCTTTCAATATGACTACTATGTATTTTTTGTTTATATACGGAGTTGGCATTATATTTTATTCTCTTTTAATATAGCTACTATACTTTTTTATTTACATATATATAAATTGCTTTTTATTTGTGGTGGATGGTGCTATTCTAGAGGCTCACGCCTATGAATTCACCAATGTGAAGGATGTTAATGACATTGTCAAGAACACATTCTTTAAAAAACTCCTTCAAAATTCCTTTTGTAATAAAGGATTATTTTAATTTTCTTTCTTGAATTTTTTATAATTCACAATAGCTCACTTCAAGATTTTTAAAAAATACTTATTAAGTATAACATATACCATATCCTCATGAATTTCTGTTTGTTTGTTTGTTTTTTTCTGGAC
>VMDO01026161.1:0-27134 GCA_007922755.1 Pedetes capensis | reverse complement strand
AACAAAAATCCTTACGACTGGGTCAGCACGCAACTTCACATTAAATGGAGAAAAGATTGAGGTTGTCCAAGATTTTACTTTGCTTGGCTCTATAATCAACACCCGTGGAAGCAGCAGTCAAGAAATCCAAAGACGCGTTGCTCTAGGAAAAGCTGTGGCAAAAGATCTCTTTAGAGTATTGAAAAGCAAAGATGTCACAGTGAAGACGAAGGTGCGTCTGACTCATGCCATGGTATTTTCAGTGGCATCATATGGTTGTGAAAGCTGGACATTGAACAAGAGAGACAGAAAAAGAATTGACGCTTTTGAATTGTGGTGCTGGAGACGTCTATTGAATATACCATGGACTGCCAAAAGAACCAACGGATCTGTCCTAGAAGAGGTACAACCAGAGTGCTCCTTGGAAGCAAAAATGGCCAAACTGTGTCTTACATATTTCGGACATGTAGTCAGGAGAGAACAATCCCTGGAGAAGGACATCATGTTTGGAAGAGTGGCAGGTCAACGGAAAAGAGGAAAACCCTCCACCAGATGGATTAACACAGTATCTGCAACAATGGGCTTAAACATAAATAAGATGGTTTGCCTGGCACAGAATCGGCAAGTGTTTCGATCTGCTGTGCATAGGGTTGCTATGAGTCGGACTTGACTCGACGGCACCTAACAACAACAACATGTCTCTACTTATATTTTTCTATGAATTTCTTTAGTTTAAAATTTAGTATGAGGTAAATAAGCATTGATGTCTCTGTCATTGCTTGACCAATAACTGTATTTCTTGAAATTTTTTGAGCAAGATAAATATCTTCTTTTGCATTTGTTTTTTTCCAGTCTTCTCATCTGAAGCAGCAGGAAAAGGCATAAAAAAATGAATATGACAGAAAATTGCATTAGCATCCCAAATGCTGATTTTTTGGAACTGCTTGGGATTTATTGAAGCAGACTGATTGGCAACAAGTGCCCAATGCTGCCAACTTATCCAATGGAGTAAGACTCTAGGAGGAATCTGCGAAATAAATGCTGCCTGATGGCATTTTTCATCTATTTATTGTAGGTAAGTCTTTTTGCTTCCATGGTAAATTGAGACTGGAAAAAGGAAATGGTTGACAGGTGGTCACAAAGTATAAAAGTTCTTTTATTCTTTCTTATATTAATTTTTTTCTATTTTGCAGGTTTTGTGGTTTTGTTAGCATCACTGTATTTTTATTGTATTTTATTTATAAATGTTGTTGAGGTACAGAGTAATAAGTCATTTTCTATATCCATTATACAACTATTAAATCACTTTTGCTTACACATTTTATCATCTTACATATTTTACAGAACAGTATAAAATAAAGAAAGGAAAAAAGTAGGAATTTTAATTAATATGTAATGGAAATCATATGTAATCATAAGTTATATTCTCATTGATTATTTTCCCTTCCTCCTCTTTTTTCATGTATTCATATAGTTGCATCCTATATTTTGAGATTTTTCCTCTACCTCTTCTCCTCTCTCTGTTATTACTCCTCCCCATCCCCACTTCCCAAACCTCCACTCCCACCCACTGATCCTCTCCCCACTTCTTTCTGATCTGCTTGTATTTTCCTTTCTTAGATAAGTATGATTGTTCATTTTTATATATCTAACTATGTATAATTTTTTTCATCCTTTAAGTTAGATTTAGCTTCCACATATGAGTGAGAATAAGTGTTATTTTTCTTTTTGAGTCTGGGTTAATTTGCTTAAAATTATGTTCACCAGTTCCATCCAATTTTCTGCAAATGACATAATTTCATTCTTTTTTATTGCTGAATAACACTCTTCTGTATATATATACAACAAATTTTCAATCCACTCCTCTGCTGATGGACATCTTGATTGATTCCATGCCCTTGCAATTATGAAGAGTGCTGCATTAAGTATGGAAGTGCAAGTGTCCCTGTAGTTTGATGACCTTTCTTCCTTTGGTATATCCCTAGGAGTGGTATAGCTGGGTCATATGATAGTTTTATTCTTATGTTTCTAAGGTATCTCTATATTGATTTCCAAAGTGGCTGATGTAATTTACAGTCCTACAAGCAATGTAAAGGGTTTTTGCCTTCGTCTTTGCCAGCATTTATTACTATTTTTTTTGTTAATCGTAGCCATTCTTACTAGAGTGAGATGGAATCTTGGTGTTTTGATTTGCATTTCACTAATGTCTAGGGATATTGAGGTTTTTTTCATGTCTTTATTAGCCATTCATATTTCTTTGAGAATTGTCTGTTCAGTTCCATTACTCATTTATTGGGTTATTTGTTATTTTGGTGTTTGATTTCTTAAGTTCTTTGAATATTTGGGAAATTAGTCATTTGTTGGATGTGTAGGATGCAAAGATTTTCTCCCATTCTGTGGGCTCATTCTTTACTCTGTTGTTTTCCTTGCTGTACAGAAGATTTTTAGTTTTATGTAGTCCCACTTGTCTATTCTTGGTGCAGTTTTCAGGAAATTGGAGTTTTTTAAGGAGGTGCTTTCTAATGCCTATGTGCTGGAGTATGTTTCCTATATTTTATTTTAGTAGTCTTAAGGTTTCTGGTGTTTATGTTGAAGTCTCTGATTCATTTTGAGTTGACTCTCATATAGACTGAGAGATATGGGGCTATTTTCATTCTCCTACAAATAAATATCCATTCTTTTCCAGCACCATTTGTCGAAGAGGCTATCTTTTCTTCAATGAACATCCTTAGCCCCTTTGTCAAAGATCAGTTGGCTGTCATTGCATTAGCTTATCTCTGGGTCTTCAATTCTATTCCACTGATCTTCTTGTCTGTTTTTGTCCCAGTACCAAGCTGCTTTTGCCACTATGACTCTGTAGTCTAGTTTGAAGTCAGGTACTGTGATACCTCCTGCACTGTTTTTGTTGCTTAGGATTGTTTTGGATATACGTGGTCCATTGTGCTTCCATGTGAATTTTAGGATTTTTTGCTAAAATATGTCATTGGAATTTTGATGAGGATTGCATTAAATCTGTAAATCGCTTTTGGTAGTATAGCCATTTTCACAATATTCTGATCCATGAGCAAAGGAGGTCCTTCCATTTTTAGTATCTTCTGCTATTCATTCTTTCATGTTGTGAAATTTTCATTATAAAGATCTTTATGGTCTTTGGTTAGACTGATTAATAAACATTTAATTTTTTTTGGTGGGCTTTTATGAATGGGATTGTTGTCCTGATTTCCTTTTCTTTCCTATTCACTATTGGTGTAAAGGAAGGCTACTTATTTTTCAGTGTTAATCTTGAATCCTCCTACTTTGCTGAAGGAGCTAATTAGCTCTCAGTGTTTTCTAGTGGAATTTTTAGGATCCTTTAGATATAGGATCATGTCATCTTAAAATATGGATACTTGATTTCTTCTTTCCCTATCTGCATTTCCTCAATTTCTTTCTCTTGCCTGATTTCTCTGGCTAGGACTTCAATCACAACACTGAATAAGAGAGGAGACAGTGGACATGTTTATCTTGCTCCTGATCTTATGTATTTTGAACAAGCTTTGCATCTATGGAAGGAAGCCCATCTGGTCATGGCATATGGTCTTCTTTATATGCTGCTGAATTCATTTTGCCAGAATTTAATGGTGAATTTTTGCATCAATGTTAATCAGAGAAATTGATCTATAGTTCTCTTTCTTTGTAGAGTCCTTATCTGGTTTTGGTATCACAATGATACTGGCATTGTAGAATGAATTTGGAAGTATCCCTTTTCTATTTTATGAAACAATTGGAGAAGAATAGGTGTTAATTATTCTTTAAAGATTTGGTAGAATTCATCTGTATACTCATCAGGACCTGAGCTTTTCTTTAGTGGGTGACTTTTTTATTACTGTCTCTAACTCAGTGGTTGTATTGCGTCTGTTCAATCTGCTTATGTCCTCAGGGTTTAGTTCTGGTGAATCATATGTGTTAAGAAATTTATCCATTTCTTGTGTATTTTCATTTTTTTAGGAGTACAGTTTCTCAAAGTAGTGTCTGATAATCTTCTGGATTTCATTTGTATCTGTTGTTATTTCTCCTTTGTTATCTCTGGTATTTTTAAAAATCTGGGCCTTTTCTCTCTTTCTTTTGGTGAGCCTAACTGAGGTAGTGTCAGTTTTGTTGATCTTTTTGAAGAACCAGCTTCTGGCTTCTTTAATCTTTTGTTTATCCTTTTAGTCTCTATTTTTTTTCATTTCTGCCTTGATGTTAATAATTTCTTTCTGTGTGCACCTTTTGGGTTTGGCTTGTTGTTGGCTTTCTAGTGCCTTAAGGTGTGTCACTAAGTTATTTAATTGGTCCTTCTCTAACTTATTGATGAAGGCACTCATGGCTATGAACTTCCCTCTTATAAATGCCTTTGTTGAATAACAACAAATGCTGGCGAGGTGGCGGAGAAAAGGGAACCCTCTTACACTGCTGATGGAGCTGTAAATTAGTCCAATCACTTTGGAAATCAATATGGAGGTATCTTAAAAAACTAAAAATAGATCTACCATATGACCCAGCTATAACACTATTGGGAATATACCCAAGGGGGGATGAGTCATCATACCACAGAGACACCTGCATTTCCATGTTCAATGCAGCACTTTTCACAATAGCAAGGACATGGAATCAATCAAAGTGCCCATCAACAGAAGAATGGATAAAAAGAACTATAGTACATATACACAATGGAATACTACTCAGCAATAAAAAAAATCGGAATAATGTCATTTTCAGCAAAATGGATGGAATTGGAGACAGTTATTTTAAGTGAATGAACACAAGCCCAGAAAGAGAAATACCACATGTTCTCACTCATAGGTTGGAGCTAAATCAAAATTATAAGAAGCAAAAAATCCTATACAGAAATCAGAACATAATATGAAGCTAAAGTCAACTTAGCAGAGAAGAGACAATTTAGGCAGTGAAAAGAAGGAGGGAGGGATCTAGTTAAAGGAGGTAATGATGGGAAAAGAAAGAAGGGAGAGGAGGAACAAGGAGGAGTGAGGAATGAGAGAGGGGGTGACCTCAAAGTAAACAGCCCAACTTTAATAGTTCAGGAAATAATTATAATAATATCAATAATACCAAAGAATGGTAATAATATAAATGGGCTAGAAAATTCATGTAATATACTGACAATGTAAAAAGATAGATCACTACAGAAAAAGTTTCGACCTTAAACATAATAGGGATCCAAGGATATATAGAAAAATATTCCCACAAAAAGACATGCAAGTGGAAGAGAGGTCTTTGGTGTGGGGGTGGAAGTGCACAAGAGGGTAAGGGGAAACTTATCTGTGCAATGTACAATGAAACACATATATGGAAATGTTATAATGAAATGCATGTCAGAATGAAACACATTAAGTTGTACATTAAAAATTTCCAATAAAAATGCCTTTGTTATATCCCATATATTTTGGTAGGGTGTGTTTTCATCCTCGTTTAATTGTAGGAACTTTTTCATTTACTTTCTGATTTCTTCAATGAACCATTGGTCATTTAGAAGTGTATTAGTCTCCATGTATTTGTAACATTTCTGAAGTTTTTCTGGCTTTTCAGTTCTAGGTTTAGTCCATTGTGATGTGATAAGTACAGGGGATGATTCCAATTTTTTGTATTTGTTAAGGCCATTTTTGTGGACTAAAGTGTAGTCCATTTTAGAAAAAGCTCCATATGGTGCTGAGAAGAATGTATATTCCACATCTGATGAATGGAATATTCTGTAGACATCTGTTAGGTGCAGTTGGTCAATGGTGGTGTTTAAACCCATAATTTCTCTGCTGATTTTTGCTTTAAGGACCTGTCTCTTGAAGAGAGTAGGGTATTTAATCCTGTAATTATTATATCTGGACAAATGTGTTCCTTTTTTGCTAGTAAAGTTTGCTTTAGGAAGATAGGTGCTCTTATATTTGGTGAATAAATGTTAACTAATATGACTTCCTGGTTGACATTTCCTTTTACTAATATGCAGTGACCATCTTTCTCTTCTGAGTAGTTGGTGATTGAAGTCTAACTTGTCAGAAATTAGGACAGCCATCCTACTTTTTTTTTTATTACCACATGCTTGGTATATTGTTTTTTCAGCCTTCAATTTTCAGACTTTTATGATCTTTGTGGATGATATGAGTCTTTTGAATCCCATAAAATATTGAGGATTTTTGGTTTTTAACCCAGTTGGCCAGTCAGTGCCTTTTGAATGGTGACTTGAGACCATTTACATTTAGAGTAATTATTGAGATGAACTTATTATTCTGCATCACTTTGAGGTTTGTTTCTTTTTTTCTTTTTCTTTTCTTTTCTTTTTTTTTTTTTTTTTTTGCAGTACTGGGGGTTGAACCCAGGGCCTCGTGCCTGAATGCTTTGCAAGTGCTGGACCACTAAGCTGCACCCCAGCCCATTTTTTTACTTTTTGAGACAGGGTCTTACTAAGTTACGCAGACTGCTTCTGGTCTCGAACTTATGATCCTCCTGCCTCCTCCACCTCCCGAGCCACTGGGATTACAGGCGTGTGCCACCATGCCCTGTGCAAGGTTTGTTTCTTTTCTTTGGCTCATATTTAGCTTGTTTTATTCATGAATTTCCCTCATGTCTTTTATTCATTTTTTTTGGCCTTGCATTCAGGCTTATCTTGTTTCTTCTGTATGTGATATATAAGAATCTTCTGCAATGCTGGCTTGGTGGTTGCAAATTGCTTAAACTTGTGAATATCATGGAATGTCTTGACCTCTCTATTTTAAAAGATAACTTTTCTGGGTAAAGTAATCTTGTTTGGCAGTTATTCTTTTTTAGAACTTGAATAATGTCTGACCATACTTTCCTTGCTTTTAGAGTTGTTGAGAAGTCAGCTGTTATTCTGATACACTTGCCTTTGTAAGTGAGTTGGCATTTTTCTCTTGCAGACTTTAAAATAGCTTCTTTACTTTGTAGATTTAACATTCTAATTATAATGTGTCATAGAGAAGTTCTGTTTTGGTCTACTCTTGTTTGGCATTCTGGATACTTCTGTGGTTTGGGTATATATTTCTTCCCTTAGGTTTGGGAAATTTTCAGATATTATTTCATTGAATAGATTCCCTACTCCCTGGGTGTATTTTCAGCTTCTTTGTGAACTCCCTGTATTAATAGGTTGCATTTCTTCATTTTACCAGACATCTTGAATGTATTGATCATAATGCCTCATCTTTCTTTCTTTCTTGGCAGTTGAATAGATAAGATCTTCAACTTTTTCTTCAGTATCAGAAATCCTGTTTTTGGCTTCATCCAATATGGATATCAAAGATTCTACTATTATTTTAAGTTGCTTTACTATGTTTTTTAATTCCAGCATTCCTGTTTGATTCTTCTTCAGCATCTTGATTTCTTTGCTGAATTCTTCTAAGTTAGATACTTTTTTGTCCAGTGTTTTAGCTGCTCTCATTTATTTGGTTGTGGTGTCTTTGAAGGCTTTCAACATACTTATAAATAGACCTCTAAATTCTTTTTCTGGCATATCTAAAATTTGGCTTACTTTAAAATCAACAATTGAAGGTTTGGGGGCATCCTTTCAACTTGGTTTATCTTTTTTCTTTTCTTTTCTTTTTTTTCTTTTTTTCTTTTTTTTACTTTTTGAGGCAGTTGTTGTTGTTAAGTGCTGTTGAGTCGGTATCTGACTCATAGCGACCCTCATAGGGTTTTCAGTGGCTGACTGTTTTGGGATTGCCTTGGGAGTGGATTGCCAGGTCCTTCTCCCATTTTTCGTGGTGCTGGGAATTAAACTCAGGACCTCAGAAACTGCAGCACAGTGCTCTACCAACTGAGCTAAATCCCAGCCCCTTTTGAGACAGGGATTTGCTAAATTACACAGACTGACTTTGGTCTCTAACTTGTGATCCTCCTGCCTCTACCTCCCAAGTCACTGGGATCACAGGCATATGCCACCGTGCCCAGCTTCAACCTGGTTTTTAATGTTTCATGTAGTCTTAGGTTGAGCCTTTCCCATTGTTTGGTCTGGATATTACTACTTTATATGCCTGGAGTTGCCCTTGGTATAATGCCTTCTTTTGGGATCTTGGACTCTAGTTTAATTCAGAGGGTAGAAAGCTTTTTATTGCAGGAGTAATAGCTTTGTCCAGTCTTGCTTTTATTCTTGCTTGAGGTCTGGTGTTCTTTAAGGAAATACTTCTTCCTTTTATTTAATATATATATATGGCAATGTGAACTTTCTAGGAGGTCTAGCAAGTACAAGTGTGGAAGATATTCTATTTTGGTTTTAATAAGAAAATTTGGGAGATATGGATTGAGTAGAATAACTTAAACCAACTATTGGTTAGATATTATGATTAGTGAAGTTGGTGGTGAAAAGTTTCAAAGTCTAAGGACAAAGAAGGAGAGATAAAATGGTGTGGGGGAAAATTCAGAAGAGACCAAAGGAATTAACCAATTCAGCATAGACACAGAAGAAGAAAATAAAGACTAATCCAACAACAGCTCAATTTATACTGATTATTTATACTATGTGACAGTCACTCAGTTCCTTATGACTTCCACCTATTCTCCAGATGTTGTCAAATTGCTGTCCCAGACCTTGCTTCCTTCATCCATTGTAGGTCAGTTCTCAGAGATGGTGTGTGTCCTTCAAATCCCTCTATCTATTCATGAGATTATTCAGTCTGGTCCCTCTGACTCATGAACTTCCAGGATCCCTGCTGGGTCCCCAGGTGTATTTCCCTCACTGGCCACTCGCTCTGGCATTGTGCACTGCCAATGCTCACACACTAGTGCTCTCCAGTGTAAATGGAGCCTGCAAAGCTGGGCTAGTGTTGTCCAGAGCCCCTGCTGTGGGTCTTTGGATTGCTCCACCCTGCATAGGTATGGGCAGTTCCCCAGGTTCCTTTGTTGGAATATGCTGAGTAGCCCCCAATTTCTCAGAGCCATTGGCAGTTTGCCTCTTTTAAGGAGGCACAATCTGTAGCACTTTCTGTGTCCACTGGGAGCTTCTCATTATTGCAGTACCCACAGTCTCCTGCTCTTTTCAGGCTAGCTCGTGGCTAGACTAGGGGATTGCTTACTTAAACAGGCAATGTCCAGCTTTCTTTATGATCACAGCTCCTTAATTGCCCTGGGTTGTTGCGGGGGGCAGGGAAAATATTATCCCTTTGTCTCACTGTGCGTGCTTTCTCAGCATGGCTACCTCCCAGAGGCTTGAGCTGTGTTTTCCTGCCGCACTCATTCTGAGGTCAGTCTTGGATTTTTGCTGTCCTGCTCTGCCTTTCAGGAGGGTCCCAATTACTGGTACTAGCATTCTGTATTTTGCCATTGGGCCACGGTCCACCAGACCTCCAGTCTTGTTCCCCATAGTACCTCTTGCTGAGAGCCCACACAAAAGCTGCTGTTTGTATCAGCTGAAGCAGTCTGATATGAGAATTAACTCCTGATAGTTTATGGTATGGGGCTGGGATTTAGCTCAGTTGGTAGAACGCTGTTCTGCAGTCTCTGAGGCCCCCGAGTTCGATCCCCAGCACTGCAAATGGGAGAAGGATGTGGCAACCCACTCCCAAGGCAATCGTGAAACAGTCAGCCATTGAAAACCCTATGAGGTTTGCTATGAGTCCGACTCAACTTGACAGCACCTAACAACAACAACAACTTTATGATATAGATTTTATTTTGTGCATGTCAGGCTCCATGTCCCAACTCTTTGAGTGGATAGAGGTTTGCCTCACATTCACTTTTGCTTCCTCAGAGTGGCTGCCTCTGAAGTGATACCCTGCTTGTTCCACTTCTCAGTCATCAAATTTTCTGTGTTTAGTCTGGTGTCACAGCACAATCCATTTTCCACAAGTTAAAGCTTCTCTCCAGTATTTCTCTGTTCTGAGTAGAGACCTTTGAGATTATTCCTAACCCTTTTTACTTCCCTGATTAAAGCATGGCTGCTTTTAGTCTGCCATCATAACTGGAACCCATCACTATATTTTTGAAAAGGGCAATTTTTTTTTTTTGAAGGAGAATTCTTGTTAGCATTTGCCTCCTAAGGACCTTGAGTTCTTACCTTAGAGGATTTCACATTAAAAACACCTGAGACCTGACACTTCACAGAGGGACCTGGAAAGGTTATCTGGGGATGAAAGTTATTTTTCTTTGAAAATTATCCTTTGATTAAAACACTTAAAGTAGATTTTGTAGAGCAGATTATTAATATTTAATTGGATTTACCATTAATATTAAGATCAAAATATATGACTACTCATGTATCCTTTTCTAAAACCTTACCCATCCTCCTTCAAAGCTTTTTTTTTTCTTTTTTTTTTTTTTCTGGTACTGGAGGTTGAACCCAGGGCCTTGCGCTTGCATGCTCTGCAAGTGCTGGACCACTGAGCTATACCCTCAGCCCATTTTTTTTTTTTTACTGTTTGAGACAGGGTCTTGTTGAGTTATGCAGACTGCCTCTGGTCTCGAAATTGCAATCCTCCTGCCTCTGCTTCCTGAGCCACTGGGATTACAGGTATGCACCACCATGCCTGGCTCTTTCCAAAGCTTTCTTAATTTACCATGATAAAGCTAAGCCTTACCTCTGTTTCCAGGACAGAAATGCTGATGCAGTAATTGTAGACGAATGAAGCAGATTCAGATACAGTTACAACCATGATCAATATTTACTGTATTTTGAAACTGGGGCCATATTGTTAGGATATTTTTAGGTCCCTTCTTTTTAGATTTTGTTGTTGTTGTTAGGTGCCGTCGAGTCGGTATCCAACTCATAGCGACCCTCTGTACAACAGGGGAAACACTATTGTCAGTGCTTCTCTGCTGTGCATAGGGTTTTCAATGGCTGATTGATTTTTGGGAGGGGGTTGCCAGGTCCTTCTCCCAAGCCTACAGCTTCTGGTATTCCCAGGTGGTCTCCCATCCAGGTACTAACCAGGCCCGACCCTGCTTAGCTTCTGAGATCTGATGGGATCGGATGCCACAGGGCTACTGCTGCAGGCTCTGCTCAGCTAGTGTACACTAAATGTAAATATTCATTGATTGTGTTGAATAAATGTTGAATGGTTTATACGGGGCTTAACTGTCATTTGTCTTGGAATTTCTAGTCAACTCTAGGTTCAATTTCCTTTGCCACATAAAATATTGCATTGGATGCACTTGTAACTTCATGGCATTTATTTGTTTTTATTTTGACTTAAATTAAGTTTTAACAACTCAAATGCTTACCAGACTAAGGAAGTATAATTAGCAAAATGTACTTTGTAATACAATATGAAAATTTTATGGCCTATGTGTAATTGGACTGCCCCTTTATTGCTTAAGTAAATATTTAGAACAGTGTTCAAATAAGAATGTTATTTCGGTTGAATTGGGCCACCAAGTTTAGAATGGAATCTCCACAAATATTTGCATGCTTAAAAATAGTTCACTTAATAAAAAATATGATACATCAAATTTTCTGTTATAAGATGAATAAGTTCTGGCTAGTTAATGTGTAACAGGAGTGTTTATTAGTTTATAACTAATAAACTAACGGATAGTTTATTAGTTTGACTGGTAATCATTACAGAATGTATGTGTACCCCATGTGTACATCTTGAATATATTCAATTTTATTTTTCAATTAAATGTTTTAAAAAGGGTTAATATACTTCATGAGATTAACATGAGGATTAATGTTAGCATCATTTAACTTAGTACATGGTATGTAATATTTCCTCAGTAACTGTAGTGATTATTATGAAAAGTTTAAAAATATGTTGTCCTCTATCTAATCTTTATTGATAGAAAATTTTGCTTTTTTTATAAATTGCAAATTGTGAAGCTAACTTTTTAAGCTAGTTATTTGCCTCATAGTGAACATATTGCCAAATTAAAAAGAAAACTGTATTTTCTTAAATCTTAAATTATGCCAAATGAAATAATTTAAATATTTGAACATATGTTAGTTTTTGAATATTGAAAAAACACAATTGATTATGCAATTTAAAAGTCACTTATCTCATTGAAAAAGACACAGTAAATGTAAAAGACATCCCATGTTCATGGATTGGAAGACTAGTGCTAAAAGTCCTTAAGACCCAAAGGTTCAAAGCAGTATCAAAATTGCAATGACATTACTCACAGAAATAGGAAAAACAATCCTAGTATTTGTGTGAAACCACAAAAAAACCCGCATAGCCAAAGCAATACTGAGAAAGAAGAAAAAAATTGGAGTCATCACACATTCTGATTTACAATACAAAGCTATAGTAAACAAAGTGATATGGTATTGTCACATAAATAGAAACAGAGACAAATGAAATAGAATAAAGAGGCCAGAAATAAATACAGATAGTTGTGGTCAACTAATTTTTTACAAGGGCACCAAAAGGATATAATTGGGGGCAAGGATAGTCTCTTTAATAAGTTGTCCTAGGAAAACTGGATTTCCATATGCAAAAGAATGAAATGAATCCTCTTAACACACACAAAAATCCACCCCAAATAGACAAAAAGGCCTATATATATTAAATGTGAGGCCTAAAACCATACAACTCCTAGAAGAGAACAAAGGGGAAAATCTTGACATTGTCCTTGGAGATGATTTTTTAAAATATCACACCAACATCTCAGAATAAAATGATAATAAAGGATACTTAATTGAACTAATAAGATTCTGTACAGCAAAGGAAGCAATCAACAAATTGAAACAACAAAAGGAAAAGGCAATAAAATGAATTTTGAAAAAATATTTGCAAACCACATATCTAATAAAAGGTTAATATCTAAAATTTATAAAGAACTCTTACAACTCAATAGTAGAAAAATAACCTAATTAAAAAATGGACAAAAGACCTGAATAGTCATTTCTCTAAAGAAGACATAAAAATGGCCAGTAGGTACATGGGAAGGTGGTCAGCATCACTAGGATCAGGGAAACATAAACTGAAATCACTATGAAGTATCACCTCACATCTTTCAGGATGGGTGTGTGTGTGTGTGTGTGTGTGTGTGTGTGTGTGTGTGCATGTGTATGTGTGTATAAAAAGTGAAAGTGAAGCAATGGAAAAATAGCCCTAGAACACTGCTGGTGGAAATGTAAATTAATAAAGCTATTATGGGAAATACTGTGGAAGTGACTAAAATTAAAAATAGAACTACACTATGATCTGGAAATCCCTCTTGTAGGTATACACCCAAAGGAGATGAAATCATCTTGTAAGGATATCCGCATCATACACAATATTCAAGATATGGCAACAACTTGTGTCCATAAATGGATGAATAGATAATGAAAATATGGCTTAATAGACAATGGAATATTATTTAGCCTTAGAAAAGGAGAACCTACTCTTTGCCACCACATGGATAAAATTGAAGGACCTTAAACTGAGTGAGGGCTGGGATTTAGCTCAGTTGGTAGAGTGCTGTGCTGCAATCTCTGAGCTCCCGAGTTCAATTCCCAGCACCGCAAAAAGGGGAGAAGGATCTGACAATCCACTCCCAAGGCAATCCCGAAACAGTCTGCCATTGAAAACCCTATGAGGGTCGCTACGAGTTGGATACCGACTTGACGGCACCTAACCTAACAAACTGAGTGAGATAAGCCAGTCATAGAAAGAAAAAATATTTCATAATGTCACTTACATAGAAATCTAAAAACAAAAGCTAAAATATGCATATATAGATAATAAAAGAATGGTTACCAGGGATGGTGAGGTACAAATAGATGTAGTTCAAAAGATATAAAGAAATAGATATAGAGGATCAACACATCCAAAGATCTAAAGTACAGCCTGAGCACTGTAGTTAATAAAATTATATTGTATTAAAGATTTATGTTAAATAGATTTTAGCTGCTCCTGTTACAAAAAAGTAACTGAGATTATTGATATTTGCTTTAATATGGTAACCATTTTACATTCTACATGTATCTTTTATCATCATATTGTAATCCTTAAATATACACAAAACTTAAGCCTAACATTTCAGGTGGAATTCTATATCATGCCATAGTATTGAATATGATAAAATCAAACTGTGCTTCATCCTTTAAAATTATCTTAAGAAGATAACTAGAGAAAATACAAGTTGCTGTTACATCTTGAATTCCTATAGTTTTCCTAATGTTGTTGATTCGTTAATTTATTTCCTCCCTTCCTCTCAGTCTCCATTCTTCTGGCTTTTTACCTTCTCTCCTTCGTCTCCTTCATTCCTTCCCTTCCTCACTCTCTTGTCTGTCTCTCCTTTCACTAGTTTTACTTATACTGCTCAGTTGTATGTATATATGAGTGTACACAGTCCTATGCAAAACATGTGTAGGTGCACGTATATGCCCCCATAGTTAAGAAATAGAGTGATTCATCACTTCAAGTGTCCCTTGTGCTATCTTTTATGACCACAGCTATCTTATTCTTTCTTATTTTTCCAAATTATTCTTTAATGTATGAATGTAATACACATAATATATTTTTCAAATCAAGCATACATAATAAAAGTGTATAATAAATAGTTCACTGTTGTTTATTGCATCACAAGGCATGTGAAGTTCAAAACTGTTGGTTATTATTTTTGAATCACAGTACTTCACAAAGCCCGTAGGGATGGCTTGCAGAACCATAGATCTGTATTTGAGAAATACTGTACTATGTTAGAAATATTTATTGCTCTTTGAGTTCCATTCTACAGCAAATTTCTGTGAAGAATTATTAGATGGGAACTTCCTTTTGTTGAGAACCTTCATATGTCAATATCTATGTCTTTTCTTTGGGCTATTCAGGGCTGTACAGTTTCTGCCTAGACTGTGAGTTATGTGCTTGGCTTCTGGTACTCTTGAATCTAAGCAACACAAGGAGAGTGGAGGAGAATCTCATAGTCAGAATGTAGATTTTACATTTAATTCCTCTATTTTTAGCCCAACACTTTTCTACCTCCCATTCTACCTAGTTTCCTGAGGTTTGGGGAATCTGTGGTCTAATGTCTTCAGAGATTTAATTCCCTATCTCCTGTAGGGTAAAGATGGGTAGTGCTGTGCCTATACAGAAAGAAGGAAGGAGACCTGTTCCTTGACTCTTCTTTGTGAAGCCAGCCAATGCTTATATTTTCAGGACCACATATCATCTGCACCTTTTGCATATCTGATGCTGCCAGTTCCTAAGATTTTATGGGGTGTATGGTATAAACTGGTTTACTTTTCCTGCTCATCCTTATTTGCAAGTTTTTAGTATTCCGATCACTTATAATATTCTGTACTCATTTTCCATCTTCCAGAAGTTTGTTGACATCTCCCATCTAGTTCTGTTGTCTCCTTTCTTGTTATTTTAATTATTATGGTTTTCCCCACTGTTCTTTTAGTTCTTGTTGTTGTTGTTAGGTGCCGTCAAGTCGGTATCCGACTCATAGCGACCCTCTGTACAACAGGGGAAACACTATTGTCAGTGCTTCTCTGCTGTTCATAGGGTTTTCAATGGCAGATTGATTTTTGGGAGGGGCTTGCCAGGTCCTTCTCCCAAGCCTACAACTTCTGGTGTTCCCAGGCGGTCTCCCATCCAGGTACTAACCAGGCCTGGCCCTGCTTAGCTTCCGAGATCTGATGGGATCAGATGCCACAGGGCTACAGCTGCAGGCTTTAGTTCTTAGGGAATTTGAAATTTTTACTTTCTGTATTCTCCTTAGTGGGATTTCAGGAAGGGGTAGAGATAAGCACATGCGTTCAGTATCTCACTACTAACCAGATAGCCTTCGTTGAAAGCCTCAATCCCTTTCTTATTGAGGAATAATTCTTAAATATGTAGAAAGTTTTAGAAATCAACAGAAAGACATTTAGACTTAGACTCAACCCAAAAATAGGAAACTGACAATGTGTGGGTCCAAAACAGCCCCCAGATGTATTTTGTTTGGATATACAAAGTTTATAATTTATTTAATTAGTACTATTTTTAAAATGAAATAGACTTCAAATTATAACTAAGAGTAAAGATATCTTTAAAACAAAGCAAATCTGGTCATATATTACTACCTGGTGACAACTGGCCAGATGGGAGAGGTGACTGAATTTGCTTATTAGCGTGATGCAATTGTCCCATCTCTGCTCTGTTCACAACCCTGAATTATTTGATTTCTGCCCACCTCCCAAGAGGAGTGCTACCTAGATTTAGGGAATCCATGACAGGTTATGCATTTGTTGTACTATCTCTTGTCTACCTAAAAATTTCACCACTTATCCATTTTAGTCAAAATATTTTGCTGTTCTTATTCATTTTATATAGATATATTATTTCTTTCTCTCCTTTTGAAGTAATTGACTACAACTATATTCTAATAAGAGAACAAAATATTGTGCAAGACAAAGTATACATAGTAAGCAAATGCATAGAAAATGGGTAACCTTGTTAAAAATCAGTAATATATCATTTTTTGCCCTTTAAGACACATATACCCTAACCAATCCCCTCCAAAAAAGCAACAACAACAAAAAAACCCTAGGAAAGACAATGTCATGAATTGAATGTAAAATGCCCCCTGACAAAGGTAATGTACTCTAATTCAGTCCCCAACCGGTTGCCCTGTTTGTGGAGGTCATGGAGCTTTGGCGGGGGGCGGGTGTCGGGGGTTGGGGGGGCAGACTCTACTAAAGTAGTCACTGAGGGCAGGCCTTAGCAGGTTTTTTACTGGATCTGTGGTTCAGAGAAGCTCTCTCTGCCTCCCTTTCTGTGAGATTGTCTGCCAGAGATCTGGCTGCCTGCCCAGACACCTGCCCTCCCATCACGCCCTGCCATCATGCCTTGCTGCCGTTATGGACTGATCCACTGTGAACACAAACCTTTTCCTTCATAAGGTTGTTTAGGTTGCTTTTTGCTACCATGATGACAGCTGACTAAGAGAGACAATAAAAAGTTAATGTAATACTGATGAGATTGTGGTAAAACTAACTCATGTCTGGTTGAAGAAGATATAAAATGATGCCCCCTTTTGGTAAAATAATCGGTAATATATATTTTAAAAGAATGCATAAATTAAGTGCATAAAGGAAGTTTTGAAGGTGAAATATAACACCAAGAGGAAGAAAAATGAGGAAATATTTAAATATTTAATGAAAGAGAATGTTTAGGTAAATTGTGTTCTAGCAACACAAAGGAATATTATGGCTTGTTTAAAAACACCAAAACTCTGCTATCTATTAATAAGATTATAATATAATACTTAGTAAAAAACCAAGTCATTCAATTGTATGTTTATATTTGTTACAGGTTGTATAAAAATAAAAGTATAAGACCAAGACCAGAAAGTTATTCTTTTCTCTAATTTTATTATTGTTTTTCTGATTTTAATTGTAATATGTTTATTTATAAAAGTTTTCAAATAAAGTGAAGAATTAGAATAAAATAAAATCCACTTTTAATTTTATATCTCTAAGTAACCACTGGGCTGGGATTTAGCTCAGTTGGTAGAGCGCTGCACTGCAGTCTCTGAGGTCCAGAGTTCAATTCCTAGCACAGCAAAAATGGGAGAAGGACCTGGCATTCCACTCCCAAGGCAATCCTGAAACAGTCAGCCATTGAAAACCCTATGAGGGTTGCTATGAGTCTGATACCGACTCAAAGGCACCTAACAACAACAAGTAACCACTACCTCCATGTGTCTGCACGCTTGTGCTATGGAGGCTTGCGTATTGCTGTGATGCTGAAAGTTATGCCACTGGTATTTTAGATACCAGTAGGGCCACCCATGGTGGACAGGTTTCAGCTGAGTTTCCAGACTAGTACAGCTTAGGGAGCAGGACTTGGCAGTCCACTCTGGAAACAATTAGCCACTGAAAATCCTATTAGCAGAGAAGCACTGTCAAATATAGTGCCAGAAAATGAGCCTCCCAGGGTAGAAGGCATTCAAGAGATGACTGGGGAAGAGTTGATCCCTCCAAATAGAGTCAACCTTAAAGACAGGAATGGCGTAAAGTCCCTGGGACCATCTTTTGGTAATGTAGCTTGACTCAAAATGAGAAGAAACATGATGGCTGTAACAATGGGCTCAAATGTAAAAAGACTGTGTGCATGGCATAGTGTTGGGTAGTATTTTGTCTGTTGTACACGGGATCACTATGAGTCAGTCCTGACTCAATGGCACCTAACAATACCAACCACAAATAACCACTGTTGACAGTTTAACAGAAAAAAATATATATATATATACACATATGTCACAGACTTATTGAGGTATAATTAAATTTAAAGTACACATTTTAAGCGTGTACAATTTGATATTTTGGCACACACACACACAAAAACGTGATACACATATCACTACAATTAAAGTGTTGTCACTTATAACACTTTTATCCTGCCTATTTATAATTCCTTCCTCCTATTACACCATTGAGAGTGGTTTGAATTTTCTAGAATTTTAAGCAAATGAATCATGCATGTACCCTATTTTGCCTGGCTTATTTCAAATAGCATAAATGCTTTGAATTGATTCACATTATGACCTGTACCAATAGTTCTTTTGCTTTTATTATTGAGCATTATTCCATTGCATAGATTTACCATAATTTGTTTATCCATTTACTTATTTATCAAATTCTGGTTGATTTATTGTCATTTGATGTTACAGATAAAGTTGTCAGCATTTGTGTCCATGTCTTTGTGCAGTCATATATTTTCATCTTTTAATAGATATCTAGGAATGAAATAGCTGCATCATATGATAGATGTATGTTTAACTTTTTAAGAAATTGCTAAAATGTTTTCCAAATGGTAGTACCATTTGCATTCCCAATAGCAGTGTATCAGTTCCAGTTCCTCCACATCTTTGCCAAAACTCGATGTGATCAGTCTTTAAATTTTAGTTATACTAAAAGGTTATATGAGTTAGGGTTTAGCTCAGTTGGTGGAGTGCTGCTCTGCACTCTCTGAGGCTCTGGGTTCAATCCCCAGCAACATTAAAATGGGAAAAGGATGCAGCAGTCCACTCCCAAAGCAATCATGAAACAATCAGCCATTGAAAACTCTATGAGAGTTGCTCTGAGTCAGACTTAACTTGATGGCACCTAACAACAACAAAAGGTGTTGTAGTGCTTATCTCATTGTGGATTTAATTTATTTTTCTCTAATGACTACTGATATGGAACAGTTTTTCATATGGTTATTTGCTACCTATCTCTCTTTTGGGGGATATCTGCTTGAATCTTGTGCTCATTTGTCATAATTTTCTTCTTATTGAGTTTTGAGATCTTTTTGTATATTCTGGAAAGAAGTCCTTTATTGAAAAGTGATTTGCAGATATTTTCTCCCAGTCTGTGGTTTGTCTTTTCATTCTTTTACCAATATCTTTTGAAGAGTTAAAGCCTTAATTTTGTAGAATTACAATTAAGCAATTTTTTTCTTATGTGGATCATGCTTGTGGTGATGTATCAAAATTATTTTTGCCTAAGCCAGGTGTGGTGGCTCATGCCTGTAATCCAGCACCTTTGGAGGTGGAGGTAGGAGGATTGCAAGTTCCAGACCAGAGGTAGTCTGTGTAATTTAGCGAGAACCTGTCTCACAAAAATAAAAATATGGGCTGGGGGTGTGCAGCTCAGTGGTCCAGCACTTGCAATGCATGCAAATGCGAGACCCTGGGTTCAACCCCCGGTACCACACACACACACACACACACACACACACACACACACACACACACACACACACATTATTTTTGCCTAATCCAAAGATTTTCTTGTACAATTTTTACAGTTTAGGTTTTACATTTAGGTCTATTTTGACTAAATTTTTGCATGAGTTACAGATTGAAGTTTATTTTTTGTGTGGATCTTAAACTGTTTCAGTACCATTTGTTGAAAAGTCTGTGCTTTCTTTACTGGATAGCCTTTGTATCTTTGTCAAAAATCAGCTGATCATATATGTGTATGTTTATTACCAGGCTCTATTCTGTTTCCCTTATTTGTTTGTCTTGATACTTATATCACTTTGTCTTGATTACTTTAGCTTTGTTATACAACCTAAAGTCAGGTAATCAAAGTCCTCAGGCTGTTAAACAATTGTTATGACTATGTAGGACCATTACATTTTTCATGTAGTTGTTAGGCACCTTCACATGTCTCACTCATAGCAACCCTTATAGGGTTGCTGTTTTGGGATGTTTTTCAGGAATGGACTGCCACATCCTTCTTTCATTTTAATGTGCTGGGTATTGAACCCAGGTCCTCAGAAAGTGCAGAGCAGTGCTCTACCAACTGAGCTAAACCCCAGCCCATATGCATTATATAATTAACTTATCAAGTCCTACAAAAATGCCTTCTGGAATTTTGATTTCATTGACTCTAGATCAATCTGGGGAGACGTAACATCTTAACAATATTGAGTCTTTTGGTCTGTGAACATAGTATATCTCTCTACTTACTTTTTATTTTTATTTTTTGCCATGTGGTACTTGGGGGTTAAACCCAGGGCTTTGCACATACTTTGCAAGTATTCTACCACTGCATTGTACTCCCAGCTCATTTTATATTTTTTATTTTGAGTCAGGGTCTCACTAAGTTACTCAGGCTGTCTCTGGCCCCAAACTTGGGATCCTACTGCCTCTGATGTCCGAGTTGCTGGGATTATAGGTATGCACCATTGCTTCCAGCCCTTTTTAGAGGAATCTCTTAGCAAGCTTTTGTAGTTTTTAGTATATGAATGTTGCACATCTTTTATCAGACTTATCTCTAAGCATATCAAATTTCACTGCTATAGTAACGGTATTTCAAAAATTTCCATTTCCATGCCATGCTCCATTTCTGGTGATGCACACCTATAACCTCAGGTACTCAGGAGGCTGAGGCAAAAGGATTGTGATTTTGAGGCTAGAAACAGCCTGTGCTACTTGGTGAGTTTCTGTCTTAAAATAAAAAATGAATAAATAAGATATGAAAGGAAATGGGAGTGTAGTTCAGTAGCATACCACTTCCCTAGCATACTTGAGGCACTGGGTTTAACCTTCACTACTGAAAAAAAAATCCATTTCCAATAGTTTTTGTTGTTGTTAGGTGCCATTGAATCAGATCTGACTCATAGCAACCCTATGTACAATAGACAAAACACTACCTGACATTGTGCCATGCCCAGCACTATTGTTAGTGCTTCTCTGATATTCATAGGGTTTTCGGTGGCTGATTGTTTTCCAGAGTTGGTTGCCGGGTCCTTTTCCCAACCCTACAGTACCTGGTATTCCCAGGTGGTTTCCTGTCCAAAAGCTAACCAGGCTCGATCCTGCTTAGTTTGTGAGATCTGGATGCCAAGGTAGTACAGCTATACACTGTTAGTTTTTAGTTTACAAAATGCATATGATTTTTTAATAGTGGTCTTGGTAAATGCACTAAGTGTTAACCCTTTCCCTTCTTCCTTCCCTACTCCCCTCCTTTTCCCCTCGCCTCCACTTCCTTCCTTCCTTCCTTCGTTCCTTCGTTCCTTCCTTCTTTCCTTCCTTCCTTCCTTATTTCCATGTGTTAGAATAGTCTACATAAACAATCATGCTGTCTTTGGATAAATATAGTTTTACTTCTGTTGTTAGAGCATTTTGTGGGATGTCCATAGAGGTGGTAAAAGGAGATACCACCACTTTATTCCTAATTTTAGGGGAAAACAATTACTTTTTGTTATAAAATTTACCACAGTTGTTTATTTCTTGATGTCAACAATTATGTAACATTTTAAACAATATATTGTGTTTAATAAAAATTAGCTTTGAAACCAATTTTATTATAATATATAGGAATGATGTTTGAATTTGTTCCCTTTCAAAATGTAGCAGAATGCATGCAAATATTTAAGGTCAGGAAGGAATCATAGTAAGTACTTTCTAATAATAAACATGCCTTTTCTATTTAAAATTTAAACAATGTATAAAGGGGCTAGGAGCAATATACTAACAAAGTGGTATTTGTAGTAGCTAAGAACTGTGAGAATTGTATAGAGGTTCTGGTTGTCAGGAGATTGGCAAAAAGTTTTGCTTTATAATATTCATCTTCTCCTGGACAAAAGATAGTCAGATTTTCTAACAGTAAAATGCTGCTTCCCCCGCAAGCTACATACTTAAAATGCTGACCATGGTAGCAGACCCTGAGTTGAGCCTGAGAAAACTTAGTGAGTCAGGAGCTCTGATGGGAAAAGCCCACATCATAAAGTTCATCTTTGTCCTTGAGGTTTCTCTGTCAGACCCACTAGAGTTCAAACATTTACTGAAGGCCAGAACAGTATTTTCTTCCTATATGCTTTTCTCATCCTTGGTAACCATGAGGCTGTCATCTAACAAGGAGGATTGCTGGAGCAGTCCTTGAAAGGGGCTTCTGCCTTTCAAGAGGATAAAGAGGCTCCTGAACACACTCTGCCTAGAATTCATCATAAATACTTAAAACTTCTTTAGTTCCAGAAGGATTATTTAGAGCGCTGTCAGCGATCTCCAAGGAGCCATAAAACACTGCATGTAATATAGTATCTGCACCAGCAATAATGGTTTCTAGTTTTGGAAGCTTGCCTGTTAGGGTTGAGAATGTTATTTGAGGATGTGGCTATATTTTATGCAAGAAATTAGTGAAATGAGACATGCTGTTTCCTCTCTCCACCCTTACCATGCCCTTTGTCTTTCAACTTACTCATCTTTACAGGTCTCTGCAACTCTCTACTCAACCAGGGCCAGATGTCTCTACTTTTTAGTACAGTGGTGCCTAACACTTCCCTTACCACACATTTATGGACTATATTGTAATTGCCTCAACTTGTTTGAATCTCTCACTGAACTACAGTTTCTTTGAGGGCTCTCATTCTGTCCGGTTTGATCATTATTATATCACCTGCACCCAGCATTACTGCCTGGTCCACTGTTGGCACTGAAGAGACAGTTGTTAGATGAATGTGCAATGTGTGGATGGATGAATGCATGGAGCAGATCCTGAGTGAATATCAGTATTTCAGTTGCCAAGTAAAAATAGAAGACCAAGGTTTCCTTGTTCATGGGCTAGATTAATTCTTGAAGGACCAGGGCTTGAAAAGCAAGTGAAGGGAAAATCTCAAAGGTTTAATAATAGAGGACAACCACTGCTGTATAGATTAGAGGAAGCATCTATTTGAGATGGGGGTCTGCAGCCGGACTTGGGTATGGGTTCTATAATCTCAATAAATTTAGATTTAGTTGCCCTTTTAGCAGGTTGGTACATGGATATGGGACTCTATGGTAAAGATTCATTTGTTGTGAAACTTTAGAACACTGGCTTAAGGGGAAGGAAATGCTGTTTATCCCCATTTTCATGGAACCATTTTTTTCTATAAATGTGTTGTTGGGTGTGGTTGAGTTGGAGCTGACTCACAGTGACCCTATGTACAACAGAAGGAAACAATACTCAACACTGTGCCATGCACACTGTCTTTTTATGTTTTAGCTCATTATTGCAGACATTTTTTCTCCTCATTTTGAGTGGTGCTACATCAGGAAAAGGGGGTCCCAGTGGATTTACTCCATTCCCATCATTAAGGTTGACTTTATTTTGAGGAAGTAACTCTTCCTCAGTCATCTTTTGAATGCCTTCCATCCTGGGGAGTTTATTTTGTGGCACTATATTTGACAATGTTTTTCTGCTATTCATATGGTTTTTCAATGACTAATTATTTTGGGAGTGGGCTGCTGGGTTGTTGTTAGGTGCCGTTGGGTTGGTATCCGACTCAGCGACCCTCTGTACAACAGAGGAAACACTATTGTCAGTGCTTCTCTGCTGTTCATAGGGTTTTCAATGGCGATTGATTTTTGGAGTCCTTCTCCCAAACCTAAGTATCTGGTGTTCCCAGGCGGTCTCCCATCCAGGTACTAACCAGGGCTGACCCTGCTTAGCTTCCTAAATCTGGCGGGATCAGATGCCACAGGGCTACCACTGCAGGCCGGGCTGCTGGGTACTTCTCCCTAATCTGTCTTAGTCTAGAAACTCAGCCAAAGCCTGTTCACCATGGGGGGCCCTGCTGGTATCTGAAATACCAGTGACGTAGCTTTCAGCATCACAGCAACATGCAAGCCCCACAGCGTGATAAGCTGACAGACACATGGGGGTCCTTGAAATGTTTTTCACCTTTTTAAAACTCTGCTATCATAGTTTCAAAAGTTATAAGGTAGAGAACTGGTGCTCTTTTGGTGTCTTTAAGTTTCCTGAAATGTTTATGTGACTAGATGTCTTTCACTCTCATTTTTCTTTGGATTTTCCCAGCTTGGATGTCTCCAACATTAGGCATACTATATCTCAGCAACACATATTTGAGGGCTTGGGAAGAAAATGGTTATAACTGGCACATAGTGAAATCTGTCTGTCTGTCTGTCTGTCTGTCTGTCTGTCTGTCTGTCTGTCTGTCTATCTATTGAGAGAGAGAGCACCCTGGCATCTGAACCCACCTGATCTCAGAAGCTAAGTAGAGTTCACTGGGTTAGTTCTTGGATGGAGACTGTCTGGGAAGTCAGTGTGCTGCAGGCTAGGATGAAGGACCTGGCAGTCCACTCCCGAAAGAGTCTGTAGAGAAGCACTGACAATAGTGCTGGGCATGGCACAGTGTTGGGGAGTGATTTGTTCTGTTGTACATAGGGTTGTTATGAGTAGGACCTGACTTGATGGCACCTAACAACACAACATATATACATATATATTTGTGTATATATGTGGTATAAATATATATAATATGTTTTGTGTATATATTTGTACATATATAAATATTTATGTTTTAAATGGCCATACTACTGAACTGTCCCATTAATTCCAATATTTATTTCAGTTGGGAAATATTATAATATTTATTTTAGTTTTTTTCAGATTTTTTAAATTATATGCAACTAAGAATAAAATTTCTTCCTGTTTCCTAATATTTATACATCTTTTTACTGCTACTGGCCTCATTTAGTTGTCTAAAACTACCAGAATGATGTTAAAATAATGTGATATTGGACATTTTTGTCTCATTGTTTATGCTAATAAAAATGCTCACAACATTTTATATTTAATATGTCGCTGATGCCTACAGCCATACCACTGTGGCATCCATTCCTGTCAGATCTCAGAAGCTAAGCAGAGTCAGGGCACGTTAGTACTTGATAGGACACTGCCTCAGAACACCAGGTGCTGTAGGCTTGGGAGAAGGACTCAAAAACCCACTACCAAAAGACAGTCAGCCATTGAAAACCCTATGAATAGTAGAGAAGCACTAACAACAATTGTTTTGTCTGTTGTGCATAGGGTCACTATGAGTGGGACACTGAGTCCAGGGCACATAACAATAACAACAACAACAACAACAACAACAATAATGTTGCTCATTAATTTGGTTATAGATGTTTCATCTTTTATTAAGGAAGACACTTCTATATCTAGGTCATATGCTTAAAATTTTATCCCATGCTTTAAAAAATATCTATTGAGACAATAAGGTGGCTTTTCTCCTTTGACCCATTAATGTGATGAATTACAGATTTCCTACTACAGGGCCATAACTGCATTCATTCATGGAGTACATGCTACTTTGCCACGGTATATTATTTTTCTAATATCCTGACATTTGATTTTCTAATGTTTTATTAATGCTATAAGCATTTATAGTTATAGCTCAGATTCCCAAGGAGACTGGGCATTTGTCTCACATTTCCTATTCCATGGCCAACTATTCCTTCCAACTCCTGATGCTCTGGATTGAGCTGGGGAAGCTGTTGGTGAATATTTCCTAGTGCTCTGGTCACTTTTTTCCAAGCCAGACTGTGCTCTGTCTTTTAAAAATTTTATTCTCATCTGTTGCCTATATAGCAGAATTTTTTCTTGAAACTGCTTTCCTGGTTTCTCCAAATTCAGATTACTCATTTTCCTCTTTCTTTTCTATTTTCCTTTGGATTTTACTTATTGGGAATTGGGAAAGGGTAGGGTAGGCAAAACTCATTTTATTACCCTAAAAGTCCTGATTTGATAGTTTCCACAGCCAGCTGGATGTCCTTTTTTGGGAAAAGGCACAAATACAAATCTCTTCCCATCAGTTGGCCAGGTAGCTGTTTTCCAAGTCTCTTGGCATACACATGTTAGCACCTCCAGTGCTGCATCTGTTTGTTGAGACATCTCTATTGGTGTTCCATCAATTCCTGGAGCCTTGTGTTGCACCAATTTCTTCAAGGCAGGTTCCACTTCATCCTTCAGTACCATTGGTTCCTGATCATATGCAACCTCTTGAAATGGTTGGTCATCTACCAATGCTTTTTGTATTATGACTCTGTGTATTCCTTCCATCTTCTTTTGATGTTTCTTGCATCATTTTATATTTTCCCTGGAGAATCTTTCACTATTGCCACTTGAGGCTTGAATGTAGAAATAATCAAATTGTCATTAACATCACATGCAAGCAAAATTTTACTGAAGATCATTCAAAAGTGACTGCAGCAATATATAGTTAGGGAACTGCCAGAAAGTCAAGCCAGATTTAGAAGAGGACAGGGAACCAGGGACATCATTGCTGAGGTCAGATGGATATTAGCCAAAAGCAGAGAATACCAGAAAAGTGTCTACCTATGTTTTATTGACTATGTAAAGGATCATAACAAGTTATGATCCACACTGCAAAGAACAAGAATACCTGAGCACCTAATTGTACTCATGAGGAATCTGTACATGGACCAGAATGCAGTCATTTGAACAGAACAAGAAAAACTATTTGGCTTAAAGCTGAGAAAGGTATGTATCAGGGATGTATCATTTTATCATTCCTCTTCAATCTCTAGGCTGAGCAAATAATCCAAGAAGCTGAACTTTATGAAGAAGGACATGGCAAGGGATTGGAAGAAGATTCATTAACACCCTGCATTATATAGATGACACAACTCTGCTTGCTGAAAGTAAAGAGGATTTGAAATATTTATTGATGAAGATCAAAGAACATAGCCTTCAGTATGGACTCAACTTCAACAAAACAAAAATCTTTACAACTAGGTCAGTGTGCAAATTCATGATAAATTGAGAAAATGTCGGGGCCCCGCGTGGGAAGGGGAGAGCCGAGGATGAAGGAGACGAAGAGGCCAAGACTGATGGTCTTGAGCTAAACTTTATTCTCTATACTCATGCTTATATAGCGACTCAAGGAGATACTAAAAATAGCTCACAAAGGTAACTGCAGTGCAATGGACTTTGTAACAGTCAT
This sequence comes from Pedetes capensis, assembly GCA_007922755.1. NCBI lineage: Eukaryota > Metazoa > Chordata > Mammalia > Rodentia > Pedetidae > Pedetes > Pedetes capensis. The sequence goes on along the minus strand of VMDO01026161.1, from coordinate 24 downwards.
AAAGTTTACAATCAATTTAGCTTT